>WAAG01038839.1:2753-31681 GCA_013390105.1 Tichodroma muraria | reverse complement strand
TTTTTTTCTTTAAATGTTTGCCACACAGAGAGAAAAAGGGTTTAAGTGGTAATGGGAGAGGGACAGACAGGCTCACAGATGTGAGCAGGAAGGGGGGAAATCGAGATTGGGGTGGGAAGGAAGGATAGAGGATAGGGGGAGGGAGGGAGGGGCAATGGGGAGTCATTTCTTAATGTTCAGGCATTTTCTTGGTCCGCCTTGCTCTCTTCTTCTTTCACCTCTTCCTGCTGGGCACTTTCAGTAGGTTTGGTTTCTTCTACAGCGTCTAGTGGGGAAAGAGATGGTCCAGTGTTAGTCAGCAATGATCTAGAGCATCCCACATGTGCACACAGCCTGATGGACTGCATGGCTTCAGGCTTCTCTCTCTCCAAAGCCACCCAGGTCTCAAAGTCTCTGGAAATTTCTGCAGCATGGAAAGAACATGCCAAGGTTCAGCCCAGCGCGCAAATACGTAGCTGTCACAAAACACCTTCAGCCAGAAATGTGCCACTGGAAGGAGCTGCCTTGCTCGCTGCTGATGTGCCAGACAACCACTGTTCATTTCATTAGGGGCTCTGATTAGACTCCTGGCCTATCAGCTAGATCACACACCCTTTTACAGAACCCACTGACTGTACCAACCACTGTTGAATCACTGTCCCCCAATTACAGTATGGATTCTCCCAGCCGAGACTTAGAGTCACAAAGAAAAACTCTATACACACTTGAAGCCTGCAAGACCCAGAGGGAAAAATGTTATACCCTGTAACTTAGACTTCTCACACACTGAACAGAGATCTAGAGGAATGTCTCTAGCCTTCAAGAATGGGAGCCTTCATCCAGAGGTTGCCACATGTCTCCAGTTTTCTGGTCTCTCCTTTCAAAAGCAAAGCTCCCCTGGGGGGAAGCAGTGAATATAACTGGAAGCTGGGTCTGCCTGTCAGTCAGATACCTTGTTCTGGCACACCATTCACATGAGAAGCTAAAAGTAGTGCTAGGAGCTATCCCACAATGAACTAGGCAGAGGATCAGAACACAGGGGAAGGCAGAGGCAGCCAGGAGGTACAAGGCAAATGAAACTAATGCCTCTCAAGCTGGAGTGATCTCACTCCTGGGTTCATCTAGCCCTTGCCTCCTTCACTGCAGCAGGACAATTTAATTGTCTCAGAGTTTCTTCTGCCCAGCTGTCATCAGGGTTTGCTAACATGTTCCCAGCCTCTTTCAGAAACAGCGTATATACCGTGTGGATTGCTTTTCACAGGACGAGGTGGTGGTGGACCCAGGGCTGCAGGGCTGTGAGACAGAGTAATGCACAAGAGTCTTAGTGCACTGTAGGGACTGGTCTGCTCCATTGCCATCTCTCCGTTTTCCTCACTGGCTCCCAGTCCCACACATACACAGCCCATGGAGAGGTCAAGCAAGCAGCAATCCAGACTTGGGATAAATAACAGGGAAAAGAAACAAGCACCGAAGGACTGGGTGGTTTGGGACAGACCACATGTCATTGGTATGACACATCCCTGTACCCAACTCATTCAGAGAGCACTGTGGGTTCCCTGCACAGTACCTGGCTTCTCTGATGGGCTATCAAGCTACACTGTGCCAGTAAATAAAATGGGTCAGGGACTGTTCCCTGGCTCTGAGGCCGACTGGCACCACACAGCTTATGTCCATATGGCTAAACTCTCTTCTTCTCCAGAATAGAGTAGCTGTATCTGGGACCTGTCTGATGCAAAGCTACTTGGTGTACACAAAAAATTACACCAGGGCCTGTGCTGTCATCTTAACAATGAGGATGTTCAGTTGCCAGTGTTTGTGAGGATTAGTATCCTCATACTCGTGTTTCATGAGAATGATAACTGGGATGTGAAACTTTCCATACTGACACCATTCACGCATTTTGGCCTGGTCCATTTGATGCCATCAGATGGCAGACTTGCATTTGTTTCCAATACTGGCAGTAGGTGCTACATTCCTGCTTCCCTCTTCCCCTCAGCTCTTTTAATCTAGGTTTTAAATATGTTCCTAAGCACCACTTCCTTATGAATCACCTTTAAGTTGCGTGCAACTTTCCATTCTGAATCAGCTTCATTAAAGGCTCTGCTTCTGGACCTTCAAATACTTTTTATCTTAGTAAATTCTGACCGGTGATTTTCCCAAAGGAAAAATTTCTGTGGGAACATCCCCATGGCCTCAGCCACTGCATCTGCAAACCTCCTGTCAGCAAAAACATTTGTGGACTTCCCTTGATACAGAATAGCTAAGCAGGATGCTATTCAAGGACTCCATCTATATCTGGTACAGCTACCACCACAGACCAGAGACAAAATAGGCTACTGATTAAAATAGGGTCGTAACAAGTATCATTGGGAGGCAAAGCCTGGCCTACTTTTTTAATTTTCCTAAATGACTTGATCATTGGGAGGGAGGAGAGTCCCTTTAATGCTGCTCTTCAAGGCATTCATAGCAGGAGACACATTGAATTACAAAGCTGAGAGTAGAATCCAAGTGTGTAACCATCTACCCCTAAATTTGAGTGAAAAAGACTATTGTCAGCCAGCAGCAAAGTCTGACTTCTTACAAGGCTCTGACAGATCCTAGTAAGGCAGAATTTCTGGGGTTTTCTCCTCACGTAAATGGAAGATGAGTGAAAGAGCAACAAAGAGAGGGAACGAGGCTTCAGGAGCACAAGTACTGACACTGCTTTTCATTGTGTTTAAAACTTTTTGTGTAGTCCTACCAAAAATATGCACAGGTTTTAGCCAGCAGTCCCACAGTCCCCTCAGGACAGCACAACAGACAGACCCGTAACGCAGCAAGCACAGGACAGACAGACAGACAGACACTGGGGGGTCCTGCACATCTGCTGTGCTACCAAGTCACACAGATGCCCTGTTAATCAGCAGCTGAAAGTGGGGTCCAGCTCCTACAGTGGTGGGCTCTTGACAGCACTCCAGGAGGGATGGACAGGAAGTCTGCTCACACTCAAGGTGCAAGAGCTGGCAGGGATGTTGGTTAGCTCGCAGTGTTCCCATGCTGTCCTTGCTCTTAGGATAAGCAGGCAAGTTGAAACACAATTTTCTGCCATGTTCTATTCCGTTAGCTCACCACAGTGGCAAATCTAATTTCCAGGGAGTGCCCATGGCGCCTAGAGATCCCTGGCTGGCAGAGGAACTGCACAGAGGTGCCTCACTGTCCCCATTAATGTTCTCTGGGGAGCAGATAGTGGCAGGCTGATGACTCTCTGCTGAAGAAGGCCAGAGACTGCAATGATTTCTTCCATGGATGAATGGGCTGGTCTAACTGGGATCATGGAGCAGCAGGAACAATTTAAGGTCACTTCATCACATATTCAAGTCAACAGAGAGGGATCATACAACTCAAATGCTGGACTGTGCATATCCCAAATATAAACAAGAACTCTAGCTTTTTGAGTAAGAATTATTCACACAAAATTCAGTGACTCACTCTCCCTCTTTTCTCTTGCATGATATTGAAGCAGCAAGGGGAAACACTCTGTGTACTGCTACACCCTGCTAAGCTATGTTTTATTTCCTAGCAGCTTTACCAGTGCTTCATCAATCTTTAGGATGAGGGAAAAGAAGCAACCTGGTGTTATTATGTAGTAATGAACTTCGGCAAGAAGCACATCATGAAGGAAGAAAGAATCCAGCACAAAAAAAAAGAAAAATAAATTTCAAGCTGTGGCACTGCTAAACCACAGCAGTAAAAAGAAGAGGATTCGCTCTGCGCAATGGGAGCAATGCATCACAACCCCAGTGACATCAGGGCCAGTTAACAGCAGTTTCTGATTCACAAGGAGAGGTGAGACAGTTTATCTGACTCACCAGTTTGTTTGATGCAGGCTATTTCTGCAGTATGTTTTCTGGGCTTTCAGCTTTTCTGGCCTTGTTTTCAGTGTCCCAGCAAAGGGGGGTGAGGTATCCCCAGGGAGATGAGTAGATAGCTGTCCTGGGGATTCCATACATCAGAGAGGATATCTCTTACACTGCTTTCTACCCGATACTAGTCTTAATTTTCCACTTTTTTGAACTCTGGGATAGCGTACCTGTGGGTTTGCAGTGGACAAGTACCATTATACAGCCAGAACTGCTCAGCTTGGGCATTTTTCATTCACTTTGCACTTGTTGCAAAGGTGACAAAAAAGTGATTGAAAATTCAGGCTGTCCCCTGCTTGAAGAACAAAAGCATTTCATCCTGGGTAGCCAAACTCCCACCTGCCTAAAGCTGCCTCCCTTCTGAACACGCCAGCACTGTGAGATCTCCTCGTGCCTGCACGATTAGAGCCCCCTCTGTCCACTTGCAAGGGCCAGAACAAGCAGGAAGCAATGAGCTCTTTCTTCAGGTGGGTCTGGGCTGGGGCAGCTTCAACGTGCACGTGGTGACATCATGAAATGAGAAAGCTGAAGTAGGAGTGGATGGACATCTCACCTATCTCCAGACATCTACAGAGAGACATCTGCAGCTGATCTCATCCTCTCCTTCCTTCCTAATTAGTGGAAATAAGTAGGACATTTCTAAGACTCTATTAACCTGTCTTATTTGGATGCCTACTTTAGGACAAGTTGCAGCCTGGGAATATCTACACCTACAGCAAGCCAAGGTGGAGAGATTCACATTTGTTCTAGAGCACTCCAGCTACAAAGCAAAAAGAAAGACCCAAAGTCACAAAATGAGAATGGAGAAAAGAGATCAGGAAGGGAGGCAGAGCTGTAATATAAAGCAAAAAAAAAAAAAAAACACCTGAGGGGGGACCAAACCAAATTCAGTCCTAAAGGGAAAAGCAAGAATGGCTAGGTCAGACAGTTAAAAAAAAATTCACCTAAAGCTAACAACAAAACCAACCTAGTTTGTGCTTGCAATCACCACCCTTAGAGTTCTTTTAATGCACTCCGGTCATCACTTGCACTGTTTGTGGTTACTCCAGTCCTGTGGTCCCACCCTTCTAGCTTTGAGATTTTAGTTTGCATTTTTATTTCAATCTTTGGAAATCTCTGCTGCAGTCCAGATCATCTCATAGCATAGTATAATTTTGCCAAAAAGACAGGCATCTGTGAGCTGAGCTGCCACTGTTCTCACTTCCATTTAGCACTCTGGATGGTGCAGTCAGGTTGAGAAACCTTTTGGGCAGCCTTGGACAAACCTTAAGCCGTTACTGCAGAATTGTTTAAGGGTAGGGCCGCATGGTGGGAGAGTCTGATGTGTGTTTGCTTCCCAGATGAAGGGCCTGTGTCAAAGAGAGCCTTCATACCTACAGCTCCAACTGGCACCTGCTGGGGAACAGCATTACTCATGGAAGAATAACATGGAAGCAAGATACAGAGCCTTGCTGCAATAGGGTCTTAAAGAGCTCCTGCTCCTCAGCACTCCACTTATTTCCTGGAAAGGGTGAGAGTCATGTCTGCGAGCCCTGCTGGGGAGCAAACGCCTGGAACATATGCAGCTCCGGTTGCTGTGAAGCTGAGGCAGGCACGCAAGCAGCAGTTCTGCTGGATGGTGGTGCTTCCAGCTGCCTTTGCTGATGCTGTGCTCTAATGGCTGAGCATGCAGGCTCTTCTCCAAGTCTCTCCACTGCCCTACATTAGTGAAATTAGGTTGAGTGGATTTCCGGGTAAAACACTGTCTCTTGGGACCTGCCCAGCTCCCGTCTGACTTGCCAAGATTAATTAAATCAGAGCAGACATCAGCTTATGACCACACTAGCAGCAACCTCTCTGATGATCATTTCTTTTGTGGCTGGTGGCTTGGGTTTTGTTTTCCTTTTTGTCTCTGTTTCACTGCAGATCTTTAAATTACCACAGCCAATGCCAAGAGATGAGAAATTGCACAACACTCTGGGATTCTAATACAGATGCAGAGATTTTGCTTTTGCTGCTTTCTCAGTGTTTGCATAATTATTGCTGATATTGATTGTGCAGCTAGAGCTCTCCTGTGCATTCACACTGAAGTACTGCCCAAATCTGCTCAGACGCTGCTCTCTCTAGCATTTGTCGTGCTTCCTCCTTACTCTGTCCTTTGCCAGCTACAGCTTGGGCAGAGATGGAAATGAAAACCTGTTCCTCATGCGGTCGTCACTCTGCTCCCAAATATTAATCTGGGCTTTCCTGTTCTGTTATAAGCAGATCTCATATGACCCAGAGATGACTCTACTTAATTTTTTTTTATTATTTTTATTTTTTTAGGATAAGGAGCCCTGGAAAGCCTCATTTAAAATCCCTGCCCTGAGCATCTCCTAGTTTTAATGACATTTGGATCCAGATTTGGATCCAGGCTTCACAGCTTGATTCATCTGTCCCAATCCATCTGTCCTTCTAGCCAGCCAGAAGTCTATTCCAGGCAGACGATGGTAGGTCTGAGACTGCTGAAACAAGACACACTTCAGGTTCAGAGCTGTTGCTTACACAGTTCTCTTTCTGATCCATGTTAGCCCATTGCAGTCAGCCCTATGATGCATCATATGCAGAGCTAAAATCCTCCATTCTCCCAACTTGCTGCTTCTGAAAATTGGTAGACTTATGCTGCCCCAGCTAAACATCAAGAGATGAAGGATTTGGGTATTTCAGGTAAGTGGCTGTGTCTGGTCTAAGGTATCAACTTGTATGATTTTTCCCAAATCCCTGTTGAATCCCTCACTCAGTAGAGACAGACCCATGGTACTGATTCCTGTGAGCCCTGGGGGTCCTGGTGAACACATGGAACCTGGGAGATCTGCAAACCCTTGGCACACCCTGCAATATGGTGGTGGCAAGGAATGTCCCCAGTGCAAGTAGCAGGCAGGAGGTCCAGGGAAGTCACCCAGTAATTACTGGAAAGAAGCAAGCAAGTCAGCCTGTTAAGGTTGAAACAAAAATGTTAATATAGCCTCAATACATGGTGTCTTGGGCCTCCTATTCCTGTACCACCTCATCTTTTTCCAGAACCATATAAGAAGGTTCAGTTGCCCCAGCAGTGAGGGAAAAAAAACCAACAAACTACAACTTCTACACATCCCATGGCTGGTAACTTCAGTCCAAGCTTGGACAGCTGCCTCTTTTTCTGATCCTGCTAAATCCTCAGAGGACAGCCAGACGCAGTCCTGTCACCCTAGCTGCCTTTGCGCTCTGTCAGGCTGAAGAGCCAGTGGCTTAGGGATTTCCACTCCTTCTCATCCCACCCCATGCCTTTCTTCCTCCAGCACCACCATGGAAATCCAAGCCTGCATCGGCATCCATGTGTGCAGCAGGCGGAAAGGGAGGGAACGGCGGGAGAGGCGCTCAGGGTGCGCGGCAGTGGGGAGGGGGTGTCGAGGGGAGTCAGGCTCACAGCTCCATTGCAAAGCATCTCTCACAGTGTCTAGACACCAGCTGCCGGGTTGCCGCGGAAACTCCCCAACTTCGGCGGAGGGAGGGAGGGAGCATCGAGGTCTCCAGAGAAATGGGAGTGATGGAGGAAGAGGGTGGGGAGAGAAAAGGGAGGATGTTCCTTGCGAATGTGACCTGCTAACCCTGTTACAGCTACATTTGCAAATATTCTTCCAGCCTGGAGAATGGGAAAGAAGCAGCTCTCTTTCTTTCTTCCACTGCTGTTTCTTTCCCGCATCCATGGATGCAGCCAGACACGGAAGCTGAGAAAAACAACATGCCTACTGCTGACTGTTCATTTATCGCTGCCTATTACCAGCACTTTCGTCCCAAACTTCCTGCCTACTGTACCCATAGTTCGGCAATTTCAATCCAGCTATAACTGGAAGAAGCCCTACTAGAGTGGTCAGGTTTTCAGACAGCGAGATCTCCTTTAACAAGGCCAGTCCCTTGGCCACTGTCACACTACAAGCAAAGGCTGCTCCAGGGAGGACAGGGTGCTCCCACCTGGCAGCAGTGTCATCTGTCACGGTGCTTCTGTGGGGATGCTCTGTCACACCAGAAAGTGGTGGGCGGGTGGGAGGCTGTGCAGTAAAGAGGGCAAAAGCAAGGTAAAAAAAAGAGCTCTTTCAGGATGAGAGTGCCTTGGAGGCAGATATTTTACACTGGCATTGAGTGGCCTCCTACCAAACAGCATCAAAGGTGCTGTGACCTCAGAGGTGTTATGACCTCAACAGACCTCTACCAAGCTTCCATGGTCTTCACAGCCAGGGAGCTTGAAGGGGAGAAATGGGAAGTGACTTGTGCAGGGTGTCCCCAGCCATCAGCTGGCACCAGAGTTGAGCTGATGAACAATCAGGTGCTCAGCTATCCGGATGAACCAGAAGGGCTCCCTCCAGGAGTGGTTCCAAGCTACCAGCCCCTCTATCTCCTGCATTCATTACTTCACCTGAAGAAAACCTTAGAAAGAACTACCCGTAAGTTGCTCTTTTCTCCTCTTCTCCCCTGCCCCTGTTGATGTCACATAGGCCCTGCAGACCACAAAGGGTATTTTACCTACAAAGAGTAAACGCTTTAATTCCTTAAATACTTCATGATTCATAGAGCTTGAATATAGAGGTTTTAACTTCCTTCCAGCTGTGGAATATAACAGTTGACAGCTGGCACATGTATTGGAAAACAGGATGTCCCCATCTCATGCCAACAGCATTCTTTTCTGTCACCCATCTTTTCTCCCTTGCTGGTTTAAGTTCTGGAGGATGGTTTAGAAAGAGAGGGCATGTGAGGGGACAGAAGAACAAGGTCTTTCCAAGACACATCCATTTATTCTTTAGCTTCTTTAGAGCAATTGCCCTATGAGATTATAGGGGAGAAATCAGAGGAAAGATAAGAAGAAATGGAAATACCCTGAATACTTATAGGCCAATTGAACCTTATTGAAGTGATAGATAGTGATTGTTCTACGGCCAGGACATTCCTAGCAAAGTAATTAAGTCAGGGAATGAAGCTTACAGCACTTTGGGGATGGAGGTTTGAATTTGAAGAGGCCAAGCAGATGCAGAGAGAATAGCGCAGCAAGTGACAGAAGTTTGACAGACAGATCAGGTCCTCAGAGGTCTGCCCATCTCACAGCTCTGCTGAGCAGCCTGGCAATGGTGGTAGGACCAGTAGGGGGATAAAAATGAACCTGAAACTGTGGCAGACTGCTGGCATTCACGCACTGCTGATCCTGAAATAAAGAGGGTTAAGAAGAGGAAAGAAACGTGCAGAGTAGTGGAGTTCTCTTTGAGTTCTCCATCTGCAGCTTCCACATCCTCACACAGGACTGACTGTGAAGCTCTTCTCCTCCCTTTCCCCGGCAAAACTGGCTAGGGGAAAGAAACTAAAGGAGGAAATTTTCTGTAATTGCGGCAAAACGGTCTAGAAATTCCTTCAGTGCATCCAGAATTAATGTGCTGCTCCTCCCCTCGTACTCCTCCCCCTTCAGCTGTCGGTGGCAGGAAAACAAATTGCTGCAGCCCTTACTACAAACCATGCTCCCGCCTCCCTTCCCCCAGCCCAAAAGACATGTGCCATTCATAAGCTGCCTGACTGCTGGTCTCCATTATTAAAGCCTAGAAGACTGATAAATTGGGGATTCATGGAGCCTGCAAGCCTCCAACAACCACATTGCCATGGAAACCAGAGGCAGCCTCCATCTCCAGCAGAAATGATATTGATCTAGCTGAAGGCAGGGAATTACAATCAAGGGGAGGATATAAAATGTCTCTTTTTCTTCCCCTTGCCTTCCTCCTATTTTGAGTTTAAATGAAGGAGAAATTTCATTTAGAGATCATTAGTTTGTTTCCGTCCATCATCATACACCAAGGGTCTGCAAACTGGATGCTAAAATTAATTAAATGCCTGTTGTCAGGCTTACCACAGCCATCTTCTTGATAACTGTCCCCAGCAGCTGCAGCATCAACACCAACAGCTCTTTGCATCAAAGAAATTACAAATATTTCTCAAACGCACGGCTGGTGCACACCCGTAGAATCTCAGTGTGTTTTGTGCAGGATGAAACACAAGCACTGCTCTCCAGAAGGCAGTTTAGGCTTCATGCTGTACCCAGGGAAACTCCTGGGAGCCTTTGCTTTTCATTTTATCGGGAGGAGGCTTGAGAGCCCAGACACAGGAAGAGGCATTTTGAACTACAAACACCTGTGGGAAAAACCCCATTTCGAGACATCACAGTGGCATTGCTGGTGCTGAGCAATTCTGCCCTCTTCTTGAAATCCCTTGTTTGGGACTGCTTAACTGCTTTTCCGAGGATGGAAAGATCAGGAGTCACAGCACCTGTTCTGCAAAGCTGGGTAGGCAGCTGGGCACTTTCCCCAGATCATATAAGGGCAAGATCCTCCTGGTTTGACTTAAGGCGAGAGGTTGGGCTGTGTAGTCATCCCTTCTGCCCCAGAAATCTGAGTGGCCAGAGGTGCGTGATACTTGCCCAGTAAGTGGTCAGCTCCAGGGAAAAGGAGGTGTAGGGCAGCCCTGAGCATGGCACTGGCCATTTTCAAAGAGCCAAGCTGTACAGCAGGAAGGAAGGAAGGAGCTGCCTGGAAAACCTCTCATGAGTGCATGCATTGCCAGCACCAGTCTTCTCTGTGAAGGTGGCAGCAGCTTGCATTAGTAATTCTGATTTTAATTCAAATCTGGCAAGCTCTGTTTTATTTTATTTTTTGACCAGTTTAGAGAGCCATTTCTCCCAGTTGGAGAGGGACTATCGAGTCTCTGAACTCTCTGAGTGCTGTGCCAAGCGAACCGAGGCAGCTGTCCCACAGCAGCCATCTCGGTTTAATTGGCTTTTCACAATAACAATTCCATCAGGCAGATAATGAATTCGGCCATGACATGAGGGCACTCGGTGGGACAGCTGCAAATGCTGGGGAGACCACCTAGGGGCACAGCCAGGCAGCCCCATGCCCTGTGCACAGCCAGCTGTGCTGTAGCCAGGATGCACCACCTCTCTGGAGCAGCAGGAATGTCTGGGTTGTCAGCAGCTCCTCAGTGCCGTCCACCATGGTGGAAAAAAGTACCCTTACAGGGAGCTAAGACAGCCCTTTGCTGAGCTGGCCTGCAGTGACAAGGCTTCTCTTCCTCACCAAAGGACATTTTCCTCGGCCCTGAATCAGCTGTGGGACCAAGCAGTAGCTGCTCCTCCACCACCTCGTGTGCAGCCAAAGTCTGCCACGAAGCCCAGCTCTGCACGGGTCCACGGAGGCTGCCAGGTACCACAGCTCCCACGTGCAGAGTTTGTATGTTTTCAGCCAAGGTGCAGCAGCCCATAATTTTGGCTTGAGCACCGTAATTTTGACAACGGTGGTCACAAGAAGAGGGCCTGATATGAGGCATGAATTCATCAGGCCTGAGCTGCTCTGACATTGCTCTGAAATTGCACTGAGGCGTAGGAAGTGGCACCCCCTCATTTTGTGCTCTTATTGTCTCCTCCTGCTGATTTTATTTGCTATAAAGGTCCTTGGCTCGGGTCTTGCCTGCTGGTCACAGAGCAATGTTGTGAGGTATCCATGTGAATGAACACGTCTCTCTTACTCTTCCTCTCCTGCTGGAGCTGTTCCACTTCCATAAACCATTAAATATTTATTGGGCCAGAGGAAAACATTGACTCTGTAGACCAGTGGTGAGGGCACTCATCTGGAATGGGGGAGACCAAATGCCACATCCTGGCTCCAGCAAACAATAAATAATTTATACAAAGTGGAATAGTTCCAGCAGGAGGGATCGGGGGAAAATGTGTTCAGCAGCCCAATGGCTCGCTTGCAAAGCTCACTGGATTTCAGCTTCCTAGCATAAGGCCCACCCTGTCTTCTGTCCCATTCAGGGAGGACCTGACCCCCACACACCAGCTACTCTAAAAGCAGGCAAAGGTTCTCTTACCGCTTTATTCTACAAATCCCGTAATTCCTGGTAATGGTATGTACTATGTTTGGGTTTGAATAATTAAAGGGTCCTTTAATGAAAAAAAGATTATCACAGAAAAATTCCAGTCCAGCAGGACTCAGAAGCCCTGCATAGTTGTGGTTTGAACAGCAATCAGGCTTAACGCTTCTGTTTGGGAGAACCATGTCTATGTGTTTTGCTAGAAATGAGACCAAGAAGTATTTGCATGCTCCATCAGTTAGAAGGGCCTGAAATTTTCTCCCTCTTCCCTGATGTAAAAATCTATGACTCCATCCATCTTTCCCGTCATCATCTGGCTTCAGCAATGAAAAAGATTTCTATCTTGAGGCACAAAAAAACATTTTCTTTCTCATTTTCTGTGTCTTTATTGTGTTCAGTGAACAGTGCTGGGTTAGTGTCTCTGCAGACCAAAGTCTGCTGCTCAGCAGCAGTGCTGTGCATTTCTTCCCCATGCCTTCCTGGTGGGCCTCAGGTGTATTTGGGAGAGGTTGTGTCATGGACCAGACATCAAGTTTAGTCCAAACAGGCACCATGCTTGGCCACACTGGTAAGTCTCCCAACAAAGGCTTGGCAATAGTGCTGGGATGGCTTGGTGGAAACATATCTTCAGCCCCAAAGATAAGCTTAAAGGCAGGTGCCAAATCTGTTTGCTGTGTTTGAACAGAGTTGCAAGTTCAAGGTGACACTCATGCCTCCTCACTGTTTGGTAATAAAGAAGTTACCTCCTTTCACTACGTGGATCCCTGGCGTACCAGTTGAATAATGGACTGTGAATGCAGACAAAGGGCCAGACAGAATTGCTGCTTCTATGAACTGCAGCAGCCTTACTGCAGATAAACTCACAGATCAGCCTCTGATCAGATCCAGTGAACGTGGGGGATTTCCATCCCTTCTGACAACAAGGGAAAGCAGAGAACCGATGTTATGGGATTGCACTGAGTGTCTTCCAGGGGGACAAACATAGAGACCATTTGTGAGCAGACCTAAGATTAAGACAGACTCCTTCAACTCACAAATACTTCTGAAAGGGGGCAAACTCAATCCCAGGGTTTGGTCTCCTGTGACATATTCCTTGTTTCAGCACCAACGACTGGAGGTTATTCTGAACTTCTTGTGACACTGAGGCTGAAATCACAGGTGAAATCCTAGCCTTGCTAAGCAGGATAGGCAACACAGGATGTCTAAACTGGAATACATACTCTTTTTTTCATTTTTCTCTAAGTCTACACCCAGTAAAGGAATGGAGTCCCATATTCATTTGAAAACTAGACCATTATGGACTTAGTCCACACAAGCTTGCATTCACACCTCCCTGTTAGAGGCTTGGGTCATTTCCAAATCAATGTGTGCCCCAAGCTTTGAAGAACATCAAAGAGGTTTTTGTAAGTACTTGCCACAACCCAACTTTAAATTACTTTTACTTTATTCCATCTTCCATCTCTTCAAGTGGTTATCAAGTAAAGTCTTTGAAACATTTTTCACAGCTGCAAAGACAGTTTTGTCAAAGTCAGCAGCACTGGGGAATGCTCCTGCATAATGGTCACAGCTCTTGTTCCTGCTCTCCTATCCCTTTCCCTGCATCTGCAATGCATTATCAGCTACAGTTCTGTACCACTGCACCCACTTCAGCGTTGGGATTTGGATGCTCTTCCAAATGTCAGAGAGATTTTCCTCTTCATTAAGCCCTGGAGGTTACAGGTAATGTCCAGTTATCATTACTAGCATTACCAATTACTGTGTTTTGCTGAAGGAAGATGGAGAGGCTGAATAGTGTCCTCCACCTTCTGCTTTCTTTCATAATGAAAAGAGGACTCATTTGCTATTGCCTCAAGGTACAGCTGGGAAGTCTGTCATTCTTTGAACACTGGATAATTGGGACCTTATGACCTTTATCTAAGACTTATTTGCATGAAGCACTGAGTCTCACTTTTCTGGTCATTAGGGGAGCAGCATTTTCCTTTACATCCCTGGACCCTGTCCAGCTTTCCATAGTTTTTTTCCTGACTACACTACAGCCTAGTGAAGGGCAGGTGTCCAAGGTGGACTCCTGACTGCCAGGACTTGAGCTGAGATTCTCCGCTCTCTTCCAGTGTCCCATGCTGACACTGATGTAGCTAAGGATGCAGAAAGGAAAATAAAGAAATATTTGCACAGATCACATTTACATTTGGTGATGATATAACCAAGGCTCTTAAATGGTACAGGCCATTAGAGCTAAAGTATATGTAAAGGGAGCCTTTGGCAGGAAATACAGAAGTAGGAAAGAAGTTACAGTTCTAATAACCTGCAAAACCAGACCATACTCTTCTTCAAAGAAGAGCAAAGCACACTATAGCAGTACTCTCCAGCATTTGGGTTTCCCACATACATTAATTTTAATATCATCTATTTTCTGCCTGAAAGATATCCAGAAAGGGAAGCTAGAAAATGAGGAAGCCCTTCTTTAAATCAAACTTGCAGCATGAATGTAGTCCTGAGAAATGTTGTGCCTAGAAACCCGTTCAAATGGAGCTTGTGTAATATGGCCTTTCACAGGTCTGTTGGAGGTCCAGAACTGGAGGTGGAAACCATCCCATAGAGCTGATGCCAGTGGTTTGACTTGTAAGCCTTCTGTCACTGCTTACATTTTCCTTGGTTCTCTTGGCCACTGCCCAGTCTCACAGACCATCATATGGCTAAATAAAATATTTCAGTAGTGTTTTTACAAAAAGAGTCATTGCAGTCATCAGTGCTCATTCAGCAGCTGTCTGCAAAAAGGAAAGAGGCTGATGTGCATAAGACTGGATAAAGAACAAAACAGAAGAAATAATGCCTTTCTGGAAACATGTAAAAAGTTACAGCTTTTTTTTTGGACCAGTGTGAAGAGTATCTGTCATTCTATCTCATAAAACAGATTTGCAGATTTGAAGGGAGTGCAAAGAAAAGCAAGAGAGTTCCTAAAAAGCATGGGAATAATTCCATATAAAAAGCAGTTGAAAGCACTGCTTGTGTTTTCTTCAGGAAAGAGGTGAACAGCAAGGGCTATGAGGCTATGCCCTCTGTGCATAAATGCATACTATATGATGCTATATACCATAATCAAAGGCATGAAGTAGGGCTATCACAAGATTTTCCTGTTTCTGTCACATAGAACAAGTACAGAAAGATATTTAAGGCAACGGTGGCCAATTTGTCACAGAACTTTATGGCCATTATGTACTCATTGGTTGGAGTTGGGAAAGCTGTTGATACTTAGTCAATCAGATATTTTGTGTGCATACACACACACATATATATGTCATATAACACCACAGTTATATTAGCATCAAAAGAGAGATGCTTTATCATGCTTTACCTGTTAAACAAATCTTAGACAATAGAAGGCAGGGATGAGTCCCAGCAGCAGAGAAATAGTTTATCCTAGATCTGCCCATAGCAGTGCTTTGTGCTAGCCACAGCAAGAAGTACACAATAAATGGGTATTAGCTCTGACCTAGCTTGGCAATTTCTGTGTTCCTCTACCAGTTATTTGCATGGATTCTTGTGAGTGCAACTTCACCTTGCCAGAGTCCATGAAATTTCCACAGAGATTGGAAGTGATCACTGCCCTGACATCGATAATCCAGTATTAATGCACCTATTAAATAGCTCTTGAGGAATGTCGAACTAATCTGACTGTGCTGACCTGGTGAACTTTCCAAATCCTTTTCATCTGCATGTGGCAGTCATCTGTACCATAGAGTCAGTATTTCTACTTTTGAATTTCAGCTCCCTGCATCTATAAATCCCAGCTGATACTCTGCAAGCTCATATCTATCTGAAAAGTCCAACCTACTTGATCCTAGTGTAAAGAGATGACACTGGCAGTGGTGCAGAGCACTTCTGGCAGCTACAGCAAACAGCCATCACTTAAATTTCATTGTCTGTTTGTCCAGACTGTCCACAGGTCTGCTATTTGAGCTTTTCTCAGCAGAAATTTTGTTTCTCATTTATGACAGAAAGCCTTCCTCCCACGGAGCATTTTCTGAAGATGATCTGAATGCAGATGCAGCGGGCCACTGTGGAAAACATTGCAATTGGAATGATTTAAAGCAAAATCTAGGAGGAGCTCAACCACTGGTCTTGGCTGTAGAGAGCCATGTGTTAGCATGAGCGACTACTGTACAACATGGCCCACACTGGGGCACTGGCAGGCACTGCCCTAAACCATGTCGTTTAAACGTGTGTGGTTTGCAAGAGCAACAGCTGTAGTTGCCAACACCAGAAGGGGTGAAAGGTTGCTGTCACCTTTCCTATAATTTGCAGCCTTCAGAAAAGAAGCCAGTGATTCCAGTAACCAGCCTTGAGTGTCCACGCATTTCTTACTGAGGTTCCAGAAGAACTGGTACCTCTTAGGTACAAAGGAATGGTTACCACACTCTCGTCAAGAGGCCTTTTCTAGAGCTGGCCCACACCTTGTCATCAGTAAATATGCTTAATATCACCTATGATTTTATTAAAAAAGGTCAAGTGCTGCTTTACCACTGTCCCACTGCACTACCACTACCACTGCACTGGGTGCAGTTCCCACCCCTAGAGGCAAACTGCATCTCATTAGGAAACAGCAGACCTGAGGCACACACGGGACAAGAGACAGTAATGCACTGCAATAGAGGAGGAAATCCTGCACCTGTGTCAGGTTGTGTGTAGGAAAAATTGTGGCATTCCAATCTGCCCCTCACATGTCTGTTTGCACCAATGCAAACTCAGCTATGAAACAGGCNGTGTCAGGCAACCTAAACTCCTATATAAATAACTAGCTATAGTTATTATAAATAAATAACTAAAGTTATTTATTATATATAAATAACTAAATAAACTCCTATATAAATAACTCCTATATAAATAACAACCTAAACTATATAAATAAAGTTTATATAGTCTTACTTTGTTGCTGGAGTGGCACTACAGACAAGAAATGCTGCCGTGTTTGCTTAGAGTTGTTCCCTCTCATGGGAAGACTACTGCGTTTGCACTGCTTTCCTTGGCTGCCAGGTGTAGCAGCAGAGATAAGCTCCCTTGAAACAGGAATGGCAGCGAGGTTGTTCTGCCTCATGCCAGCTACTCGTGGGCCAAGACTGAAATTCCAAGTGACACAGCTGCAATCCTCTCGCATAGTGCAGGCTCCACGTTCTGGCTGGTACAGACAATAGACAGTCTCCCTTTCCAAATCTTTATACACCCAGTCCTCCCAAAGTGCAGTAAGTATTGTCCTTCCATCAATATGGGGATTGAACTGAAAACAAAGAACCGATTCCACTATAAACCATGAAAAAGGAACGACAGGGACTTGCTCCCTCTGAGGAAGTAAAGATGGTGCCTCCCAGTGCTCCTTGCTTGCAGGGTACAGGGCCCTAGGGGAACTGCTAGCCTGCTTACATGCAAAGCACTTGTCACCTGGCTGATTTTTCATTTCAGCTGTGAAGCTGCTCCATTGTAAATCTATTTCATGAAGCAGGAAAAGCATTCTTCGTTTCCCAACAAAAGAAGATCCATTTGTTTCCTTGGGCACGATTTACTCTTTCACATTCCTGGGCTTTGTATTCTTACCTGACAATCTCAGAGTGCTTTGATGTGAGAACCAACCAAATTTGGAGGTGAGACTTGAAAACTTGTGAAAGTACAAATCGAATCTAACACAGTGAGACATTCACCTCCTCCCCAGAGGACATCATAGCCCATCTTCTTCCACAGTCTGCTGTGCTGGATGCTGATCTCATTTCAAAGCTGCACTACCAGACTCTTTCTGGTAACCTTCATGGAGACTCTCTGGATTTAAGCCAATGCAACCAAGATTAGAACGAGTCTCACTTCCCCATCCATATGTAATGTATAAATTCTCCCCATCACTTTTGGATTTTGTCCTGTTGAGTAGGTTGGCATCTAAGGAAGCCTCTCTAAGCATAGTATCAACATCAAAGAGCCAAAAGCTGGATCATAAGAAGAAAACCTATAAATCTAAGTCGTGACAAGGATGCTCAGATGACAAGACAACTTCTTGGCACTCCTGTCATCCACCAAAAGACATGAAGAGGTTTGAGAGATTGTCCTTCTTACATCAGTCCTTCATTGCCACTGAACAAAGCCCACTGACTCATTTCATGCCTTACCCAGGTTAGAATCCATCTCTTTTTTACTTTCAGATACACTGAGGATTGCTTACGAACTGTACTACTGTACGACTGGGAATGCCTGGGCTTCCAGACCAACTACTCTTGGATAAAGGACAGGTGTTTGAAGCTGTTTCCTAGGCCATTACCAAAAGACAGAGCATGTAGAACTGAGTAACAAGGAGAGAGGTGGGGGCTGTCAGGGGAACTACTGACTGGTACAAAAAAATCCCTCTGTCTGTCCCCCACTCCAGAAATACTAAGCATTAAAAACTGGGCACTTGTCTTCATCTGGTTAGTTATTCCTTTCCCCACACCCTCTCTTTCTCTGTCCTGTCCATAGATAAAGGCAAAAATCTTTCCTGGGTATGAATTAAATGCCCTTGCCTTTTGCTTGTGCTTGGACCAGGGGAGGTATCCACAGATAGCATGATGCAGCCATTGTAGCAAAATTCAAGGCAGATGAACATCACCACCCCAAAGCAGCACGGTCGGCATGCCTCAGGGTAGTAGCAGCCAAGCATGCCATGGCAACCAGCCAACCGATGACACTGGCCAGGAGCCAATTTGATTTATTTTTGGCAGCCTGACACTGCACACTACTGTGCCAGTCTTCGATCACAGAAACGATAAGAGGTGACCTTTGAAGGCCAAGGGGACAGATGAAGCTGAAAGAGGATCTGTTCCTGGGCTGGAGGAGCACTGAAGTGGCAGATGTCCCCTCTTTCATGAATGACCATGGCACTGACACCAGAAACCACCAGTGCTGTATTTGCTGGAGGAAGACTGGCAGAAAGGTTGAGACCTGGCAAATGTGTTTATGTCTATGGAAAGAGTAAGCAACAAGAGAGACAGTGAGGTTTAAAGATATGAGAGAGTAATAGGATGAAGATGGTAGAAAGAAAACACAGGCTTTCCGCCAGGAAATATTTCCTGTCTGTGGGTACTTTTGTACTGTGATGATGCTCTTCAGAGGAATAGTCTTCAAGAAGGAAGCAGCTTCCTACTAGTGTGGACATTGTGCTATAGAGCGTATTGCAGAGCACAGCCTGGAATCTTCAGAGAGGTGTACAAGGCGACCTATTTAATCTTTCTTGCATTTCTTTCTTGGATGACTCTGGGGTCACTTAGCCAGCTGTTCAGGTTTGTGACTGGAAGGCTGATATCACACTGGAATAGGAATTCAAGAAAAATCTATATTCATTAACATTTTAAAGAGGCTATCAGCTTGACTCTGGCCACGCACCTTCCATGTTTGCTTTCTGCAAACATTGCTAAGCTTGAGTGTTACTGCATGCATACTGAGCAAGTATAATTGGATGCACATATTGGTTTTGAACACTCGAGCACTGAAAACTCATTTTTAAATATATATTTGATTGTGCATTTTCCAGATTTCTCTGTTGGCTAGATGTTTACATAAGTAATAGTATCATGTGCAAATGCATATTAAATTGTGCATTTTAAATGGCCACCTCAAACGATGTGTCCATGAATGGCTGGTCACTTCAATTGATGTTAAAACCAACAAGAGTATGGGGATGATATCTGAAAATTATTCAGAATATTGCGTAGAAATAAACCATTTTTGCATGAGTGATGACTCAAAACAGGCAAAATAAATGAAAATTAAAATCAAATAGCTTGCTACTATAAATGTCCTATCTCTATCCATTAGAGCAGGTTAATCTGAATAAAACTGGAATGTCAATTCAAAGAAGAATCATTCTTGCTTAGGAATAAGGTACCCCATCTTCAATAATAGGGAATTAGCAGTCATTATCCTGTGTACAGAGGACTCAAAAACACTGATTCACCCTGCCCTATTCTTGCCATTGGTGTTTATAGCTTTGCTCAAGTATAAAACCAACAGTACAGCATGCAACATAGCAAATTATATTTCACTAATCACATGACATTTATATTGCCACTTAAGTCATCATATAAAGTAAGAACAAATGGCTGGATACCTGGACAACGAAAAGCAAATTCAATTGGACAATTCAATTTCAAGGCTTATTTCTAGAAATTTCTAAATAAGCAGAAGTAAAACCAGTAACTCTTTGTAGTTTTGTACAGTCAGTTCAGACTCACGCTATTGAAGGCTGCTCCCCTTGCCCATCCCTTAAATCATAAACATCCTGCATGAGTTCCTCTCCCAGTATTTAATCTGTCCTTTTGGATATCTGTTCTTCCCTATCTGTTCACTTTGTTGAGCAGGAATAGGGTTGCCTGAAGCCCCAGATTAGCTATGAGGCTTGGAAGCTTAATTGGAGAGTGGGAGTAGCAATTTGTGGAGAAGTAGTGGGGCAAATGAAATTATGGAGAAACATCTGTAAGTACAAGACTGGGTGCTGAGGCACTCTAAAATTTATATCAGGCTGTTTATGAACATCAAGGTGATATGCAACATTTTCCCCCAACAAGCTAATGAATGCAGGCTGCCCTGTACAACGGAATATTTCAGGAATGTGGAGACCAGTTTTGCTTGGTACTGCCTCTTAATTGAGTTTCATGTGGAGCCTACCTCTAGTGTTCCCTTTTCTTTTTTTGTTTATGTTCTATTTCTTTGATAAAATAAGGAAGGTCGAGAACAAAAGAGAAAAATATCCTCAGATCTTTGAAGCATTTTCTACTCCGCTCAGTATCACAATTTATAATCAACTCTTCTTTATGCTTTGTAAACATTATACGTTTGTCAAAAAATGTCCACTTTTGCCTCAAAACTCTTCACCCCTTCCTAGGGGAACTGGTTAAGCAGACTTGCACTTGGTCAACAGGGAGGAAATAAAAACACCTCCTAGAGTGACTTTTGGTATTCAGCCCTCTCTTCTGTCCTCACTCACTGAGCTGTCAGGGCCCTTAATCTTTCCTTTCCCTGTAGAATGGATTGTAAACAACCCTGCCCCTGATGAATTAGAGTTGTGCTAATTATCAGAGTGGAAACAGCCTTGCCCGTCCAGTGAGGAGGGGTGTTATAAAAGAGTGGGACAGCTAGTCAAGGGCAATCTGCTGGGGTTGGAGTTGGAGTCTGTTGCAGTTAGCTGGCTGTTCTGTGAGAAGGAAGCCTCTTACTTCTGGTGACCCTGACGTGACCAAGAGCCTGGGAGCAGCTTTATAATTATACAAAAAATGGGGAATTGTAGGAGAGTGGATTGTAAGCAACCCTGCCCCTGATGAATTACAGCTGTTCTAATTATCAAAGAGTGGAAACACCCTTGCCTGTCCAGTAAGGAGGGGTGTTATAAAAGAGTGGGTTGGCTGGTTAAGGGCAGTCTGCTGGGGTTGGAGCCTGTTGCAGTTGGAGTCAGCTGGTTGTGCTGCGAGTAGGAAGCCTCCTACTTTTCCCTACCTGATTCTCTTGCTACCCATGTCTGAATTAGCTGACATGTCTAAAAGCTTCATGCAAGCTTGCTTGGCATGGTGTACTCCAAGTAGCAACCCTGCAAGTATGGGTGTGGATGAAACTATAAGCACTGCTGATAGTAAGATGTTCTTGACCAGGATGTCATTGTACTAAGAATCTCATCCATACACAAGTAGATGGAAGAAAGACCCTTTTGGCTCCATGACCATCCCACCAGCAAGGTCTCCTGAAGTATGAGAGAGTTTTTGACCTGAGAGATTTTTAGCTAATGTTGGAAGCCTCCAGTGGCCTGGCCAAGTTGCCCCACTGGAGCTGTCTGTGCTCGTGTGACTGAAAAGGTTCCATCACTATCTTTAGCATATGCAGAGCCTGGGGAGCTCTCCCTCCATGCCTCCCAGCTGGCAGACACTTTCCTGCCACCATGGAAAAAAGGGCTGATGGCACCTCCATCTAGAGGAACAGGAACCTCAGCAGGAGCTGCAGTATTTCCAAAAGCTGATTGGAAGCAGGAAAGAGGGTGTTAAGCTACAAATCAGTGTCCCCCGCCCCAAAAAACTAGCAAGGGGATTCCCTTGTTAACTCTCGATGTAGTCCCCACAGCAGCTCTTGCTCCCAGGAGACCGAGGGAGGGCTCCCTTTCTGGAGAGGCCCGTTCCCTAGCGAGGCGCTCACTCACCTGTCTTCTCTTCGGTTTGGCTGCTCTCCACTGTCTCCATTTGGGGTTGCGCTGTTGCCTTGGCAGTAGCATCCTCTGCGGCAGGGGTGGTGGTGGCAGTGGCGTCAGCAGCAGGCACGTCGGCTTGTTTAGGCTCCTCTTTGTCTTGGGCTTCGTCAGCCTTCAAGGACGGCGAGTTATCAGTGGAAGCTTTAGTGGCACTTTCCCTTTCGGGGGCAGCGGCAGCAGCGGGCTTTTCCTCTGAGGAGGCAGCGGGAGTGGCAGCCTTTGGGGCTGGCTGCTCCGAGCCCGTGTCGGCGGCTCCGTCTCCTTTTTTCTCCTCCGCTGGCGCGCTGGTGGCTTTGCTGCCCTCCTCCTGCTGGGCACTGTCAGCGGCGGCCGCTTCTGTGGCGGCTGGAGCCTCGCTTTCTTTGTTCTCGGCCGCTCCGCCAGCAGGGCCTTCCTCCTTCTTGTCGGCGGCATCAGTCTCAGATGCTGGGGCATCTCCCTTCTTCTCCCCCTTGAGCTTTTTCCTTGTTATGTGTCCGCGGAAGCTGGCCTGGATTTTGGTGGCTGCCTTATGAGCTTTATCTTCTGGTTTGATGCCATCTTGCTCGATCTTTTGGTCTCCATCCTCATTTTTTTCAACCTTTGAAGAAGAACAAGGGAGGAGGGCAGAGGAGAAAAGAGGGAGATAAGATTTCTTCAGGTGTAGCAGATGCTCTAATTTTATCGGGAGTATCCCACTTTCCCCTCCTGCTAACCCATGCAAAGTTTCAAAACAGCCTTTCCATTTGGTATAGGTTTGGAGCTAGGTGGCCCTAATTTTGTCCTAAGGCTGGGCAGATGTAAGTCTCTAGCAAAACCTGCAGCCAGAGGTCTGTATAAGAAATTTAAAGTACCTCATCATCTCGTCAGCAATGCTGAGAGCATCTTGGCTGTGTGAAAAGGTTTTCACCAGCTGGGTTGTCTCTATTCCCATGATTTATTTTCCCATTCATTTTGAAATATACCAGTTTTTTTCCCCTACTCATTTTCAAAACACCCTCCTGAGGGAGATTTTCACAGTCCTTCCAAATCCACCTCTGCCTTCAAGTCGGTGTTTCTTTTTAATGACACCTTGTTTCACAGGTGTGTGACTCTAATGGCACCAAGTGCTTTGTCTTTTATAGCTTTTTGGCTCGGGATTGCCAACAGAACGGGATTGCTGCCCGCCCCGCGGCAGTTCCGTGCTGTCAGACGCACACAGAAATTCACAGGGTGTGCTCCTCACAAACGCCCTGCCTACAAGCGCTCCAAGCACTTTGCCTCTGCTCTCCACTCATGGTTTCACTGAAGGATTAACAGGCAGATTAATATCACTCTTTCCAATTTCAGCTGACTATTATTATTTCTCTGGCTATTGGGGGCAATTCAGCCTTATAACAAAGAACAGGCGTTCCCCCTGTTTTTTAGACTTAAATTCTGCATTAAAGTCTTAAATGTGACCAAAACAGAGCCTGGTCTTCATGCTGGTCTGCTGCCGAGAGATAATGCTCAGCTTATAAACCTTCACTGAATCTAAAGGACACTCCACACTTCACCCCAATAATTTAGCAGCCCTTGGGCAAGTAACAGCTCAGCTGCATATTGATGAAAGGACTCTGTTCTATTAATAGTCCCACTGGAAAGCATTCAAAAGACCTATGTGGAAACAGAGCCACTGGTCTCTTTGCTGTCTGCACCTGGTTTCCATCACTGGCTCAGGTCACAAAACAAAGAAAACGAGCTGACTGGGAAAGATTAGGAGCATTTACTCCTGCATGGGAAGAGGGAACCACTCCTTTGACCACTGCAACTGAGATGTGCCATCTGGGGAAAGGCTCCAGACCAGAAGAGAGAGGGGACAACCTGCAAACTCGTTCAGTGAAAGTGCAGCAGGAAGGAGGGAGAAGAAGCCACCACGATGTGCAGATGTGTCACTGGAAACAAGAGTGCCCACAGCAGCAGCAATTCCTGGGAAACAGACTGGAAGTGATCATTTCCCCAGCACAAGACAGGGTCAAGTACACGTGAGAGTGGTGCTCAGCCAGGGAACCTACCTGGTGTCCACTGCCATGCCAGAGCTGGTACCCCCCATGTCCCAGTGAGCACAGATCCCTAAGCCTAGCATTGGTGCCCATCATTCCTTAAGTGGGTATGGTGGCCAAGGAGTGAGCAGCCCCAAATCATCAAGGAACAGAGCCACCCCACACAGCTGTGCAGGGATGTGGATGGGTCTGTATACAGCAGGAAGTGAGATGGGAGGGACACAGGATACTTATGTAGGGGTGAAAAAGGCTGTGAATGAATATGTAAGTGGGATTAATACAGAATCCTGCACAAGGAGTTTTTGTGCTCCTGACCATGCCCAGGGACAAAATGGTTGTTGCACCAATGACAGGCTGAGCATTATGTCTGCACTCCCCCAAGTGCATTAAATGACACAGTATGGAAAGTGGGCTTTTTGTATTTGTCTCAGCTTGTCAGAGAGCAGGTGATGGTTATGTGCAAAGACAGTGCAGGCACCAGCAGGCTGCAACCACTCGTGTGTCTTGCACAGCTAGCTCAACACTGTTATTCAGCATCTGGGTAAGCTTTTCAGCCTACTTCAGCACAAGGAGGTGGAAACAAATTGGAAGTACGTTTCAACCAGCCAGATAGTGCAGAGCTCCACACAGGCTCATCCATCCTGTTCCTTAGACAAGTTTTGCAGCTTGCAGTAAGTCCTATGTTGCTGTGGCAACCTAACTGCTAATACCTGAACTAGATGGTTTAAGGAGATCTTGGATATGCCAGCATTACACCGTAGCCACAGCAACGTGAAAATAGACCGGTACTCCTTCAGAAAACTGTGCAACACTTAGATGCTGTAGCTTTGACTCCTTCTCCCAAAGGACTGAGGCCAGTCTCGAACGGCAGCAAGACTGGGAGGCTGGAAAGACAATTTAGACATAACTACAAGGCCTTAAGGGTCCAGTCCCCTCGCCTGATTCCTGCGAAACCGTTAGTGAATGTGACAAAATTGTTAATCCCTGGACAAACAAGAAGAACATTGACTGAAGGGAGAGATCTCTTGCCACTGGCCTTGTTGCTCTCACATCCCACATGCTTCCTACACCAACCAAGACAGCTGTTACAGGTCATGGACTGATGCATGCCTGACTCTCTGACTCCAGAGGAGCTGCCTTGTTACCTAGGCTATGCAGCCCTGAAAAGGCTTATCTCCTTCTCCTGCTAGCCAGGGCACAGTGAGCCACAGGGTTGGCCCTATGTCCCTGTCAGCCCCTGACCTGGCAGGGGATGGGAGAGCACTTCTCCAGGGAGGTCAGACCGAAGCCTCTCACCAGCACCTATAGCATAGCAGAGCTAAAAGGCTCCTTTGCTATTCCTGGCACATCGTTATCCTCTTCTCCCAGTTGGGATGAATCTGTTTGAGTCCTTGCCAGATCCCAAGTTGTGCAACTGCAAAATGTATTTCCAGTAGGATGCTTTCAGCATAATTTCAGATACAAAAGATAAGAAACATGAGACTGGGGCAGAGGTGGAGTTCAAGATCGTGGATGAAAGAAATGTACTAGTAGTTTGTCTTTGCCAACTGTGGCCCTCAGGAATCCTGTTTCTATTCAGTCCTTCCCCAGTAAAGCATCCCAGGCATTTGAAATAACTTCTTTTTTTCAGGCTACTGGCCTGCAGCTACTTCTGGGGTAGGACACGGTATCCATAAAGTATATGTGTCATGTTGTGTAACAATGGGTTGGGTGAGAAACAGGTTGTTCAGGGGGAAACTTCTGTTCACACAAAAAAAGCCCCAAGGGCTTTTCATCTGTGGATTATGTGCACAGCAGATAAACCTTAATTAAGGAAGCGCTCAAAAATAACCTGTGTACAGCAGAAGCTCCTGGAAGGCAATTTGTCTTCCTTGGAAAGCTAAAAGGGTGAGTCAGCCCTGCCAGGATGCATTCAAAACCATCTCAGTGGAAAACAAGAAATCTGCCTGTCTTATCTGTCTCCCAAGCGTTCATGACATCTTGGCTGCAGTATTGTGGCTAGAATAAAGTGACTATTATTACTAGTGTTTACATGGAATCTAGAGTTCCCAGCCAGGAATCAGGTCTGGTAGGGATAGGTTTCAGATATTAGTATTCCATCACTCCCCTCCCCTTCATTTACACATTTATGTGTAAAGTAAACTCACGCTAATACCTAATACTGACATGTTCATGATACTGTTAGGGTACGTGCAATGTATTGCAATTTTACACAGAGCAAATGTCCTGTGCTTCATTTAGTTTTAAACAAATCATGGATCCTGTAATGGCAAAAAAAGGTATCACTGAGGCAGGAGGATGAAGAGCTAAACAGATATATAAAAGGACATATTCAAACATGTCCATTTTTTTTTTCAGACCATCCTCACATAACCAATGAAGCCAGTGTGCAAAGATTTGCCTTAATGAAACACACTTTTATGTCTCTCTCTACACACCCCACAGCATCCTAGAGGGATGATCCTCTCACCATCCCCATCTGCTTGTCTGCCACACCTCCAGGTTTCTAGGACATCCCTTCCCAGGCAAGACTGTTCCTGTGAGACTTTCCTTGTTATCACATAGCTGAGAGAGTAGGAGATAAGAAATTAATGTTAAATCACAGATAGGGCAGAGGTTAGTTCTTAGGTGCCAGGAATGTAGAAATTTCCTGGAGCCATGACAAGATTTCTAATCTCTGGCCGCTTTTACACCTTCCATCTCCAAACTCGCAGCTTATGGGGGTGGGGGTCCAATTATGTCGAAGAATTAAATAAGTATTACTATCACCAACCTCCAGACCCTTTAAAATGTCTTCTGTGCTGGTATTTCAGGAAAGGAGAAATGGAGAACCTAGGTGTTTTCTAGATGTTCCACGTGTTTGCAGCCACAAATAGGCAAAGAAAGGAGAGGACTGAGTGCTTTGGTCCTTGCTTGCTGTTAGTCCACTTGTCTCTCATGGTGTATCTCATTGCCTTTCCTTGGAAAAATAATCCCATTGTTTTGTATTCTGAATGGGTGGAGAGACCAGGAAAGAACTTACTGTTTCACTGGAAGGTGTTTGAATATGACACAGCTTCCTCTGCTTCTCCCTCTAGCTCTCCTTTTCCTGGTGTTTCTCTGCTCTCCAATATATAGCATGTGTCAACCTCCTTAATGTTCATCCTTGGATCAGGCTGCTACATATTGTAGCCATGCTATATGCTTAGCCATCACCCTGGTATCCTGCTCCTTTCTGTCCTTAGGAGCTCCTCTTAAATGTGACACCAAATCCCAGAGCCCTTTGATACATGTGGCCATCTCCCAGTATTCTGAAACCTGCGTGCTGGGAGCCCAGATTTAGGATTTACACACCTTTGACCAGACATGGCATCAATACTGGCTAAAGCCTGGACATCCATAGGACCATTGACCTTATCAATAACCCATTTCACGCATTTCACCCAAGGGAAATAGGATACCTGATTATTATTGGGAAAAAAACAAACTAAAACAAACAGCTGTGTTCTTCACACAAAGAAATAAAGGGCCAAAGTCATTCTTTTCTCATGACAGCTGTGCTAAAGTATGTGTGGAAACCTTTCCTTCAGTTATTTAGGTGAACTAGTGCTGAATCACCCAAACTTCTGTGCTGTTTTTGGGGTTAAAATGTATC
The DNA here is from genome assembly GCA_013390105.1 of Tichodroma muraria. Lineage (NCBI taxonomy): Eukaryota > Metazoa > Chordata > Aves > Passeriformes > Sittidae > Tichodroma > Tichodroma muraria. The sequence continues at coordinate 4,030 of WAAG01038839.1, read as the reverse complement.
TCAGGCCATGCTCTGCTCTTGACAAGAACACAATGTATGTTCTTAATGATGTTACTCAAGGCCACTTGGGCCTAGACTCACAAAAATATTTACACATCCAACTCCCAGTGATTTCCCAGGATTGAGTCACCTCAGCATTTTTCGTGGGCCTGGCTCCACATGACCTGATTTGTCTCAGAGACAGCATTTAAGGAGTAGAATGTATTAAAAAAAAAAGACCAGCTGTCTCCCCAGAAGGAGTGAAGCATGGACACGTGAAAGAGAGAAAAGGCTTTCACGCTCTGGGAAGTGAGGAAGCAATTTAGCACACAGAACAGCTTTTTTTTAACCCAGTTAAATGGTGTGAAGACACCTGGCTAGAGGATGGCACCTGTCAGCACAACCTGTCTTCAAGGCGAGGAAACAGAGTTCTTTTATTTTGCCAGGAGGACTATGGTGATGGTGGGTAAAACACCCTTGAGAAAGGAGAAGTTAATTCAACCCTCTGAAGGCCTATGCAGGATTGTTCCCCAGGGTATAACTAGCAAGGGTTCAGCTCTCCAGTTTCAAATCCTCTAACAATGGAGTTTCTGACCTTTCCTCTACAAGATCCTCTCACATGTAGGAAAATTCCCCTCTGTTTTACGGTGCCTAGATTAAAATAAGATGACAAGCAAATGGATGAATGTTATTCACTCATGCACAATGACTGCAAAGAGAGGTAGAAAACAACCTAAGCTAGACCTATTTAGATATTCCTAGTGAACCTTCTCAATAAATCCATACTCTCCTCACCTGTTTTATAAGTCTCCCTTCTGCTTGTCACCCTGTTTCTCTTAAGCTGGTGTCCTCTACCACCCTGAAGCTCCAACAGCTCCAGCAGTTAAATGGAAAAAGGCACTCACTACTTTGTCATATTGCCTTTGCAGGCTGGGTAAAAGAAAATAGAGCATTGCCCCTGGAGGGGACACAAAATGGATGATGTTCAGGATGATGTTCATGTTTCTGGAGCAGAGAAGCTCACAGGAAAACACTTGCCTTGGGTCTGGTCTTAGCTCTGTGGGGCACTTTGGTGGTTGTGGGGCACAGGCTGCACTCACTCATCTTTCAATTCAAAGTGCCCAGAGTCTCAGAGGCAGGAGTGGGTTGGAACTTGAGAAAGTAGTGCTTTTATAGTTCATGCCAAGGGTATGTGTATACCCTGGGGTGTGGCCAAAGTGTATGAGGCACTCCAGGGCACAAGGTCTGTGGGGACTGTGTCAAAGGTCTTGAGTGTTTGGCACAATCAACGTCTATGC
>WAAG01038838.1:0-12141 GCA_013390105.1 Tichodroma muraria | reverse complement strand
CATCTTCACCATCCCCCTCAGTTTGGCCTCGGTCCATCCTCTCCACAGACGGGGAGTGCTGATCACTGGTGTGGCAGCAGCAGGGTCCCCATCAGGAGTTCACTGGATGTTATCCCAACCAAGCAGACAGCCCAAGCACGCCGTATCAACTATGACCACCGTGCTTAACTTTCGTTAACAGCAGAAATAAAAGCTATATCTGTACAGCAAAGCCATTTTAACATTATACATATAGCATTCATCTTAATATTTGCGGAAAGCCAACAACACAATGTGTTTTTAACGCTGCTGAGCTCATCTCGTCCATGGCTGTGATTCTGCCCCTCCGAGAGGTCTCCCAGGGCAGGAGGGCTGCCGTGCTCTTGGCTGGTTGCAGCATCAGTGAAGCGATACGCGGAATAAAAACACGCCACACCTGGATAAAGTTATGAAGTTTGTAGTATTGATAGCACCCTCACACAATCGAGACAGTTCTCATGGAAACTTGTGCACCAGACTCTGGTTTGAACCCCATTTTTATTTCCTGAAGTGTTCCATGTGCAATGCATTGCTCAACCTTTCCATGCGTATCCACCCCCCGGCCCCGCCTGTCCTCGCCTCCCATGGTAATTAGGTCTTTGCCCTCCTGGGCAGGCGTGGTTCACATCAGCGGTCTCCCGGGGGTCTCTCGGTGGTCTCTGAGGCTGAAGATCGTGCTCTTCCTCGTGACTGAACTTTTGAACTTCTCTCAGTTGCACGCGCGCTTTGGTCCCTTGGTGCTTATCTGAGTACGTCTGTAGGTCTCGATGAGTCTGGAGCCAGAGGGGTCCCTTTATCTGGGTTTCCTGCATCCCTTGGTCTTCTCCTGGTATTGTTCTTCATGCAAGAATCTTACAGAAATTTGCATTTCCCTACGCCCTTTGTACCACGGCCGAGGTTTCTTAAGGAAAAGGTTAACATCCAGCACGTAATTCTGCAAGCTAAAATTCAAACGCTTAATTCATATTGCTAACGCGAATGAACCCCAAAATCTCTTATTTCATCAGGAGCTGAAAGTATCAGTATCTGGAGCTATCCATCCTCATTGGCTGTGGGATTTACGAGGCACAGTGGCAGTGTCATTCAGCACCCAGTGTCACACAATTCGACATCGCAGACTTTTCTCACCCACAGTTAAATCCTCCTGCATTATCCACAAAGTGCACCAAGCTCCTTGAGCAAAGACAGTCCCACAGATGGGTTTGCCCCTGCTTAAGGCAGGACTGATCCAAACACGTTTCCCTAACCCGTTTCTCATATGCACCACAGGATCTTTATCCCCTTCTCCAGTACGTGGATGTTTTGTTTGGGCAGGACCAGCTCACCTGGTAGGTGACCACTGACCAGGTGGCCTTTGCCAAGTGGAGATCCTAATGTCTGAAGGTCCCACCACCCACTGCTTTCAAGGTGGTTTTTAGCAATCCAGTGTCCCATTCAGCTTTCCCGGGGCTGCTGCATGAGCAGGGAATGTGGAATACAGGAATGCACCCACTCCACCCTGCGCTCTCTGGCCCGTGTGTCCGCGGCACTATTTCTGAAATAAGTCCCATTGTTTGGAGTCAGTTCTTTCAGTGCTGCCGCGTTGCCACGGGGTTTGTTTTTCAAGGGTCAGCGTGGTGTTCCAGGCAGTGGCTTAATGCACGGTGATGCTTCTCCAGCCCCCCAGTTGTGCCTTCTGCCACTGCCAGCGCGTGACTCCTGCCTCGGAGAGGCTGCGGCGGCGTGGTGCGATTGATCTTCCCAGATTTATGTTCTGATCACCGTCCCCCCACGCCTCAGGGGCTTCACCTGCTTCGCTCTGCCTGATCTCAGCACACGTTTCACGGTCATGGATTACCCAGGGTTGAGTGCCCACGATTAAGTCCCCCCCCCTCTGTCACGATGCGTCTGTGTGACACGTCTCTTCCCTGATGGCCTTAGATGGCCTAAGGGGCCCACCGAGCCAGAAATAGCTGACCCTTGCGTGGCCGGTCCAGACCCACCCGGGACACTTCCATCCTGGCAGCCCCGCTCCCCCGTCCGTTGTTGTGATGCCCTTCAGCGCCCGACTCTTGGGGACGTGGGCATCCACAGGAGGGACTTTCGCAGCCAACTTCTCTCCCAGGCAGCAGTACCTTGCCACAATTCAATAACCCAGATGGCTTTCCCTCTGCGCTGTCATTCTTTCCATTGTCCAGCCACCTCCACAGAGCGTTTGCCACTGTGCACGAGTCAGTGGCCGTTTCTCTCATCCGGCGTTATCCATCAATATCCAAAGCCAGCTTTCAGTTCTGCAGCCTGACTTGATCCAATTGTCCCTCCGTAGCTTCTGCAAGTCACCACGTAGGACTTCACAGGGCTACTTTCTGTTTTCTGGTGTATCCCTACAATACCCTCTCCTGAAGGAGCCTCTGCAAAGGATACGTGGGACCACTGGGCCAGTCACAACGAGATGTTTTTGCCCTTCATTCCCAGTCAGGATCACTTCAGCTTCCAGTACAGTCAGCTGCTGGGGTTTCCCTGTTATCCCAGAAATAGAGACGGACTCTGTCCCTGTAGGCATTGATGGCACCTGGGTACATCAGGTGGTGGTGTCAAATAAAGCCTCGTACTGTTGTGGTTCTGCAGTACCAGCCGTCGGATCATTCTCCAACAGATCCGATGGTGCCTTTCCTCCGCCTGTCTGGCTCCTTTAGTCCTGGTCACAGTACTCATTGCTCACTTCTTGATAAAATCCGGTGAATTGCTCGATAGGTAAATACGATCTGGAGGTCCTTTCAAGAGGATCAGAAGTAACATCAGCCCTTCTGTTCCCTCTGAGGACCTGCCCACTGGAAACTGGAGCAGATTTCTCCTTGACGAGTTTTCTGTGGTGGTGGTGGCGTTCTTCCTCTCAACTCACCTGAGGGTTGAGAGGAAGAGGGGCAGAGGTGAGTTTTCAGTCCCACTTCCTCATGTCCTCCCCATGGTCACACAGTTAAAACCACATGCTGCTTCCTAGCGTGTCCCCCCTCTCCTGAGCAGGATTTTGGCCGCTCCCAATAGCAGAGACTCTGGCCCAAAATGTCCCTGGCATGGGACATTTCCTCTCTAGTTGGCTCGACTCTTTCAAATCTGTCTGCACTGTTGGACATTCTTTCCACAGCCAATGCACAGGTGGGTGGGGAGGAGAAAAGATGATTTTTGTATTGCCAAAGCTGGGTAGTGACCTGAAGCTTACTTTCCTTCCTTCATCATCACTGCCAGTGGTGGTATACAACTGTCCTGGTTTAGGGCAAATTTGGGAAGAAACCTCCGAATGGGGTCCCTCTAGAAAACAAATTCAAACAGCTCCTCCCTCTAACTGGTTCAGGGAAAAAAAATCTCCTTGGAGAAAAGTGGAAAAAATTGTTTATTTAAAAGGCAAAGCACTCCCCAGCACAACAAATGAACAATACTAAACAACTAAACCTCTTGTTGCTCCGAAGAGATGATGAATTTAGAAAAATCTCTTCGTGGGTCGCAGCTCGGCTCACTCAGTCTGTGTCAGTCCCTCTGGCTCTGGGAAATGCCGGGGCCAGGCCAGGCCCGGTGGGCACAGCTGTGGGTTCCTGATGCTCCTCTGAGTTTTCAGTTCAGAGCAGGTTTGAATAGTTCTAAGGAAAAGAGGAAAAAAAACCAAACCCCACAGTCCAGAGAACTTCTCTGCTTCAGCTAGCTGAAAACTAACAAAAAAAAAAAAGCAAAGGAAAGTTCTCCCGCCGTCCGCACTGCAGACATTACAGGCCGTGTGTGGAGGAAGGCTGAAAACTCCGATTTTTATGTTTTGAAAACAACCGCCTCAGGCATTCCACCGCTTCTCCTGCTTTTCCCTTCATCCTCAGATCCAGTTTTAAAGGTGCAAAACTTATTTTTTGAGCTAAACAGACGAATGGGGATGCACTTCAGCGTCGACCCGGGACAACGACGATGGTGTGCTCCACACAAACTTGGCCGCGTGGATTGTGTGCCCTGGACTTCATCTGGATCTTTCCCGTTGTGGGGACTCTGCTTCCTCTTCATCCCTCACTGAGCGAACTGATTTGGTCTGGGATTCCTTCTGTACGGGGGCAGCTGCTCCCAGCGCGTTGTTCCTGCGCTCCAGCTGCAGTTGGAGAGCCCGCAGCGCCTGTTGCTCTGCTTTCCTCCTCCTCCTCCCCCTGAGGATGCTGTCCAGTGATGAGCTGGTGGCTCAGTGGTGAAGTGGCTGGTAAATAGTAGCCAGGACCCNACAGTCCAGAGAACTTCTCTGCTTCAGCTAGCTGAAAACTAACAAAAAAAAAAAAGCAAAGGAAAGTTCTCCCGCCGTCCGCACTGCAGACATTACAGGCCGTGTGTGGAGGAAGGCTGAAAACTCCGATTTTTATGTTTTGAAAACAACCGCCTCAGGCATTCCACCGCTTCTCCTGCTTTTCCCTTCATCCTCAGATCCAGTTTTAAAGGTGCAAAACTTATTTTTTGAGCTAAACAGACGAATGGGGATGCACTTCAGCGTCGACCCGGGACAACGACGATGGTGTGCTCCACACAAACTTGGCCGCGTGGATTGTGTGCCCTGGACTTCATCTGGATCTTTCCCGTTGTGGGGACTCTGCTTCCTCTTCATCCCTCACTGAGCGAACTGATTTGGTCTGGGATTCCTTCTGTACGGGGGCAGCTGCTCCCAGCGCGTTGTTCCTGCGCTCCAGCTGCAGTTGGAGAGCCCGCAGCGCCTGTTGCTCTGCTTTCCTCCTCCTCCTCCCCCTGAGGATGCTGTCCAGTGATGAGCTGGTGGCTCAGTGGTGAAGTGGCTGGTAAATAGTAGCCAGGACCCAGCACACTGCATAACTTTGTGCCTCTCTGGAGTCACTGCAGCATTTTTCTTTCATACGTTTTATCGCTTTACCGAGATCCTGTGGTTGTTCAGGGCTGAACTTCCAAATCATTGGAGCAGAGAAATCCTCCAAACACTGGCCCATGTCCTCCCACATTTTATACCACTCCTGACTGTCGTCCCTCAGGGAAGATCTCTGAATGGCCTTTCTGAAAATTTCTTTCGTAATTTTAAATATGGTGTGGCCCACACTGAGGAGACCGGGCAGACACAGCAACAAGAACACGCTTTCCTTAGCACTCAAAGGGAATTCTGACTTCTCAAAAGCTGCAGGAACCGGCCTGAAGGAGGAAAAGGGGGTGGAAGGCAGGGGAAAATCATCCTCCCCTGTTCCCCCACAGGCTGGGTACGATTATTCATGGGCTCGCGGAGGCAGCACTGCAGGCAAGGGTGAGAGAGCAGCACTGGACACACATCCCCAATGACCCTCCCTGCCCTCGATGTTCTCACATCATGAGCTGATGTCCCACGGCACAGCAACACAACATCCTGATCCCTCTCCCTGCTCCGGAAAAGAACATAATGGGAATACATACAGATGGCACTGAGTAACCTCCGAGAAATGCCCACAGCAACACCCCTCAGCTACTGCAAAAAAAAAAAAAAAAATTAACTCTGTTTTAGCCACTCTGTGCTGGCTGAAACTAGGACAGCCGTGCTCGCGGAGAGGTTTCAAAGGGATATTGGAGGATGGATGCAAACAAGAGGAATGAGAAGGTCTGGAAGCAGACATGCAGACCTCATGGGGAGACGTGGGAATGGGGCTGTCATCGTGTTCGGGGAGGGGTTCAGGGGTGACCTCTGCATCACAGCAGTGCTGGTTTCACAACTCCTTTTGTCTCTGCTGCATTGAAGAGCCTGAAACAGGAAGAAAAACTGCCCTAAAGGGGAGCAAAGAGGGCGATGAGCTTTGCCTCATCCCAGACCAGCCTGGGAGTAACCCCTGGCACAGGTTACTCCACACACTGAGGAAGCTCCCCTTCTGTCGTCTGCCCCTCCACTCCCCTCTCTCCTGCCCTGGGGACGCAGGGGGTGTGAGGATCCATGGGTGCCACCTGCCCAGCTCCTGGCTGGCAGCAGATGTGACCCCAGGCTGTCACTCAGGATGCCTCAGCCCGAGTGTCCGGGGCTGCTTGTGTTGGGGTGTCCGGGTGCCACGTTTGGGGTGCTGATCTCTGTGCCCATTGTCTCCCAGCCCACATCACCGGAGCAGATCCTGGAGATGTTGGTCAAGGGCAATAAAAACCAGAGCAGCATCACACCAAGGCCAACACCACCTCCTCCCACTCCCATGCCATCCTCCAGGTGAGCGCTGCTGGCTGTGGTATTGCTCCAAGCAGTGCTGGAAATGAAGCTAGGAAGCTGCTGAGATCAACATCCCGGGGCTGTCCCGCTCAGCACTGAGCTGGGAATTACACACCCCAGGACTCTGTCAAAGTGCTCCCCAGCCTCTTGGTGCAAGCTTGCCAATTTGGATTTCAATTCCAGCTATGTGCTTCCCTGAATTTGTAGGCTGTCACTGAATTTTTGCTGAAACTCACTACTTCCCTGAATTTGTAGGCTGTCACTGAATTTTCGCTGAAATTCACTACTTCCCTGAATTTGTAGGCTGTCACTGAATTTTCGCTGAAATTCACTACTTCCCTGAATTTGTAGGCTGTCACTGAATTTTCGCTGAAATTCACTACTTCCCTGAATTTGTAGGCTGTCACTGTAGCTGCCTGGGTCGATGGAGGCTCTGGCTGTTACTTCAGCCTGAACCTAGGGCCTCACCCATTGCTACTTGCAGGGGAGGAATCTTTGTCTGGATGCTTTTCCAGGCCCTTGGAAACCCAACCAGCTGTACCATTCCCCACCGCTAAACGCGGAAGTTGCTGATTCTTTTCCGTAACTCTGTCCCTTCCTGCCACATCCTTTCCTTGGCTTTGCTTCTCGTGTCATCTCCAGGTGTCTGGGTCATCCTCACAGCATGCCAAGTTTCTCTCCTACTCTTGCCCCATCTTCCAGTGTGATCCACTGACCCACTCCGTGGGAAGCACGGAGGCCTGGTCCCGCTAGTGCTACTTGCTCCTGCCGTCCGTCCTCCCCAGGGGCGTGCGGAGCCACAGCTTCAGCCGTCTGTCCTCACAGGTGCAGGTGGAGCAGCGGGACCGACCCTGCGCTCGGCTTGGCTGGGAATCCGCGCGTGGCCGAGGTGAGCCTGGCTGGCCCGGCTGGCTTGGAGCGAGCCTAGCTCGCCAAGGACTGGGGCGAGGGGCCGGGGGAAGAGGCCAGCACCAAGCCCCACTGCTGGCTCTGGACAGCGTCACGCGCCCGCTGGCCGGAGGTAACGGAAGGCCGTTCCCAGCCTGCCACTGCCGGCCTCTGGCTGTCCGGGGACAGGCCCGGGAGGGACATCCCCGAGGGCCCCAGGGCCAAGAGCTGAGTGGAGCTTCGGTCTCTCGGCACAGAGCAGGCAGAGCCACATCCTGCTCCGGGACAGCAGCTGGCGCGCTTGCGGAAGGGCTTCCCTGGCGGCAGCTGCCGCGGCCCCGTGATCGCGGCCACGAGCTGGCGGCGCTGGCCGGCCCGGACACCTGCAGCACGCTCCGGTTCACCGGTCAAGCCAGGTGCATCCTGCTGCCGGTGAGGATCAGGCGGAAGCGAGGCAGGGACCAGCCCAGGGCTCGGGAGCTGCTCAGTTAAGGGGCAGGACGGTGCGTGGCGGGGCGGATTGGTGGGTGCATCCCGTATGCCGCCGGAGTTTCCCGGCCCTTGGGGGTGCTGCCGTGGGCAGAAGCGGCCGATTGAGCTGCGGCAGCGTGTGCCCCGGAAGAGCCAGATGTGCAGGAGCTGCAGCTCCCACGTGCCAGGAAAATGAACGAATGGCAGGAGTGGTGAAGCATTTGCTGCATCTGAACACTGAGGTCCATCTTGCCCTCCTCTTTTCCTCTTCCTTTCCTTCCCCTTTTCCTCATTACTGTCGTCCTAACTGCACATTTCTCAGAGGATAACCAGGGATTTTGGTACAAACCCACATTTTTTTGATTGGGAATGTCCCTGGGGATTCCCATTACACCAGGGCGAGGTCGCTCTAGAGCAGCTGCTCTCTATCCCCGTAACCTTTCTCCTCCTCCCCCACCTCCTCTTCCTCCTCCTCCTCCTTGTTACCTTCATCCCCACTGTGCAGAGCATATTCCCAAGAGAAAAGCTGGTGATCTTGGGGCAGAAAATTGTTTTCCTGAGGGAGAACATCCCCAGGGGTCCCGGATGCGCCAGGACACCCTTCCTCCCTGTCCCCCCTCTTCCTGTCCTCCTCCTCCTCCCCCCCACTTAGGGCACACCTGAGCTTTGCCCAGAAGAGAGGCCGTGCGGGGGGCTCCGGGGGCCAGCGCAGGTGCGTGCGCCGCAGCAGCACACGGCGCATGCGGTGGAAGGCCGAGAGCTCGGCCTCAGGGATGTCCTCGAGGAAGATGAGGACGAGGACATCACGCAGCTCGTCAAAGAGGCGATAGCTGGCCATCTGGATCTCCAGCGAGCACCACTCGCTGCGCAGGTAGCCGCGGCTCACCACGCACACCGTGTGCCGGCTGTTGTACACGGCGTCCACGATGTTGTCCACTATGGCGCGGCCGGGGCGAAAGTCACGGTGGTGCAGGCAGAGCCGCAGGGCTCCGCGCTCCAGCTCAGGCACCAGCTCCTCCAGCACCCACCGCTCATCGCCGGAGTTGTAGGACACAAAGGTGTCGTAGGTGTAGCGTCGCCGCTCCCGCCGCCAGCGCCCGCGTGCCCACGCACGCAGCAGGAACAGCTGGTAGCGCAGCCGCCAGTACCCGCGGTGGTGCAGCAGCGGCAGCGCCAGCAACAGCAGCACAGCCGGTGCTGTCCCTGCAAACAGGTACCGCCCCACGTCCAGGTAGCACACGTGCGTGTCAAAGCAGTGCAGGTATGTGGAGGCCCCGCCCATCTCGCCACAGGTGTAGTTATACAGGTAGACCACCTGCACAGGCCCGTGTGTCAGCCAGGCGGGCAGCCAGGCGTTGTCACAGCTGCAACTCAGCGGGCACTTGCGCAGGTCCAGGTAGCGCAGGGCGGGAAGGCGCGTGGCCAGAGTCACATCCACGGCGCGCAGCTCGTTCTTGGCCAGGCGCAGGTCCTTCAGTCGCGTCAGGTTGCCGAAGACCTCGGGGCCAAGGCTGCGCAGTCCTGCGCTCTCCAGGTTCAGGCTGCGCAGCCGGCTCAGGTTCTTGAAGACGCCGGCGGGCAGGCGGCCCATGCCGCCGTTGCTGTCGGCCAGCGTCAGGTACCGCAGCTGCGCCAGGTCATCAAAGGCATCGGCGGGGATGGCCGAGAGCGAGTTCCGTGACAGGTACAGCGAGCGCAAGGCGCTGAGGCCCTGGAAGAAGCGTTGTGGGACCACACGCATCCCATATGGCTGCTGCGCCTGCAGCTTGAGGTCATAGAGGTTACGCAGGTAGCGAAAAGGCGGCAGCTGCCGCAGGTGTCGGCTCAGGTAGCGCAGCGCATTGGCACGCAGGTCCAGCACGCCCAGTGTCGCCTGCACCGGCTGGAATGTGGCTGCGCTCACCTCCAGCAGCCGGTTGCGGTCCAGGTAGAGCCTGCAAAGCTGCGGGAGGCCCTGGAACGCCATGGCTGCCAAGTGCCGCAGGTTGTTCCCGCCCAGGTCCAGGGTCTTCAGGCGGTCAAGCCCCTTGAAGGCCCCAGGGAAGAGCACGGCCACGCGGTTGTTGCGCAGGTTGAGATCTTCCAGCTGGTGCAGGTCGGCAAAGGAGCCAGGCAGGAGGTCGGTGAGCAGGTTGTTGTCGAGGCGCAGGTGCCGCAGGTCGCGGAGTCCACGCAGCGCTGCGCGGTCCAGCCGTGCCAGCCCGTTCACATCCAGCCGCAGCCGCCGCAGCGCCGGCGCGTTGTCGAAGGCACCCGCGCCGGCCACCAGGATGCGGTTGAAACGCAGGGACACGTTGTGCAGCTGGTGCAGAACCGGGCTCCCGTGGCACGATGGCAGCCGCTGCAGCAAGTTGTGCTCAGCCACCAGCTCACCCAGCGCTGCGTGCTGCTCCCGGTTCAGCAGCCTCCCTACGCAGCCCAGTTTCCGCAGCCGGTTGCCAGACACATCCAGGGCACCCAGCACCGGACACTTGGCCAGGGCCCCGTTGGGCATTGCTGCGAGCTGCATGCGCTGCAGCTGCAGCCTCTGCAGCCGCGGCCCCGTCAGCCGCTGGCACAGGTATTCCAAGTCCCTCGTGCCCGCCCGTAGCCCTGACACGTCCACGTGGCGTGGGGGCACTCCAGCCACGTGCAGCAGCTGCATCATGTCCAGCGGGTTCCCAGCCAGGTGCAGGTGTGTCAGGTTGCGCAGGCACAGGTGGGCGAGCGGCGCAGGGTCCGAGATGTTGTTGTAGGAGAGGTCGAGCACGCGCAGCCCTGGAGGCATCACCCCAGGGGTGGCCCCTGAAAGAGCTCCCAGGGAGTTGTTGCAGAGACGCAGGACCCTCAGCGTGGGTGGCAGCCCTGGGCCCAGTGTCGACAGCACGTTGCCACACAGGTCGAGCAGGTCCAGGTGTGTCAGGTGCCTCAGGGCCGTGGCCACGGGCTCCAGCGCGCTGAGCCGGCCACCCTGCAGCCAGAGCGTGCCCAGTGCAGCCAGCGGCCTGAAAGCCCTGGGGGCCACCATCCGTAGCGGGTTGTGGTCCAGCCGCAGTGTGCTCAGGTTGCCCAGCCCGGTGAACACATCTGTGCCCAGCACCGACACGTTGTTGTGGGCCAGATTTAGGTGGGCCAGTGCTGACAGCCCCCAGAAAGCCCTTGGGGCCAGGAGTTCCAGCTGGTTGTGGGTCAGATCAAGGGTGTGGAGCTGGGGCAGGTGGGCAAAGGCACGGGGAGGCACCTGGCGCAAGGTGTTGACAGAGAGGTTGAGCGACGTGGCGGTGGACGGGAGGTCTCCCACTGCAGCCCCCACAGTGCTCAGGAAGCGCTGGATGCAGCGGAACCGCCCAGGGTCCCACGGTGTCTGGATGCAGTTGCGGAAGCCGTAGGGAGAGACCCCTGCAGGCACCATCAGCAGTGTCACCAGGGTCCCCAGCAGCGGAGCGCACGTCCTGACGCGCCCTGGCGAGATCCTGGATGCGGTGGGGGAGAGAAGGGCGTGAGGCGTGTCCTCGGTGCTGCAGAGACCCCCTCGAGGCCCAAGGACCACACGTGGGGCTCAGGGATCCCCACCAGCCTAGGGGTCCCCCTTGCAACCCAGGGACCCCACCACCATCCCAAAGACCCCACTCAGGGCCCAGGGATCCCTCATCCACACCCCAGAGACCCCCGGCAGAACGCCGGGATCCCCACTCAGGGTCCAAGGAGTCCTCATCCACACCCCAGGACCCCCCCACACACACTCCAGGGATTCCCTCCAGGGCCCAGGGACCCCCATCGTCCACAACCCAGGGACCCCCATCAGGGCCAAAGAACCTCCAAACACCCCAAGGACCCCTCGGCCCCCAGTCCCCAGGGATTCTGGGGACCCCCGCTCCCCTTCAGGTTCCCACCGTGCCATTGCCTCCGCTTTAGGTGATTTTGGGGTTAGAAAAGGGAAGTTCGGGGTATCGCTTTTTGTCACCACTGCCCCACCCACCTCCCTGTGACGTGAGTGGGGGAGGCCCCTGCCTGGAGGGATTTTGGGGTCCCCGGGGGGCTGGCAGGGGTACGAGGCCACACAGCTTGGTGACCCCCCTCACTGCGGTCCCCCGGAGTCTGGGGGGTCCCTGGGACACCCAAGCCTTTGCCCCACCCCCCCGGACCCCTGGTGCCACGCGCTGCTCTTTCGTTTCTCTTCCCCCTCCTCAGCCCGAACCACCTGGTTTTGGTTCCTTCAGAGGAAGTGCTGGGCTGTACTGGGTTACACTCTCTTATACTGGTCTGTGCTGGTCTGTACTGGGCTCGGCTGGGTTGCACGGAGTTATACTGGACTGGGCCGGACACTAGTGGACCGTACTGGGTTGTACCAGGTTGTACTGGGCTGTACCGGGTTGTACCGGGTTGTACCAGGTTGTACTGGGTTGTACCGGGTTGTACTGGGATGTACTGGGATGTACTGGGTTGTACCGGGTTGTACCGGGCTGTACCGGGTTGTACCGGGTTGTGCCGGGCTGTACGGGGTTGTACTGGGTTGTACCGGGTCTTACCCGGTTGTACCGGGTTGTGCTGGGTCGTACCGGGTTGTACCGGGCTGTACCGGGTCGTACCGGGTCGTACCGGGTTGTACC
>WAAG01038829.1:1448-30854 GCA_013390105.1 Tichodroma muraria | reverse complement strand
ACCACCCCGGCCTTTCTGCTCGCTCCCGCCGTTCCAGCCCGGTGTTCCTCAGAGCGCCGCGGGGGCAGCGGGCCCGGCTGCCCCGGGGCTTTGTGAGGCCGGGCCTCTCCCCGCCCCTCTCCCCNGCGTTACCCGCGCTAGCGAGGAGCCCTTGCTCCTGCCCTCGTGGCTTTCTGCCCGAGAGCCCCTTAATGCCAGAATTGCACCGATTCGGAGGGAGGGGGTTTGCGTTCTCCACTCCGAGGGAGGCTCCCGCCTTCCCTAGCAGACACCTGTCTTTCAGACCAAGACAATCAGTGCCAGTCGTCCCCCTCGGATGAAAAAGAACGAAGTGCGCCTCTCTCAGCACTGCCCTGCCATGCTGTGATAAATACATTATTTATGTTACTGACCCACTTGATGACAATTTTGCTTGTCCAGCCACAGGAACCACCACGCACCATTCATGGCAAGTCCTACCTCTCCCTTATTTTTAGGGCTTTTCATTCAAATTCCCAAGGAAAAAGATTTAAGAATCCATCCTGTTTCCTTCACTGAGGGAAACGATCCACCTTCTCCCCACCCACTGACTATTCCCAGTCGTGCCTCTAGAGGGGGACCCAAATCTACCGGTTGGAGCTGGAGGAACCTCGCGGGGGCTTTTTGGGCGCGGATGGAATTCTGTGCAGCGCGCCGGGGTGGGCTGGTCTGGGGAGGAGATCCCACAGCCCCCGCAGCCACTGTCACTGCCCGGTTGCCAGCGCCTACCTGGGTCAGCAATGGTCACCGTGGTCTGGGGGTAGCGGCCGATCTTGGCGCCGTACTTGGGGTGGAGGAGGTCGATAGCAAATTGCTTGAGCTGGCAGTTGTTGAGGAGGGTGTCTATCTCTGTCAGCTCCAGCAAGGGCACCTGCACCTCCTTTCGGGTCTCTCCAGGCTGGAAGACCAGTTCACCCTCCGTGAAGATGTAGTCCTGGAGGAGAAGGAAGAAATGTGCTCAGGGTGAGGCTCTAAGCAACCTGGTCTTGTGGAAGGTGCTCCTGCCCATGGCAGGGGGTTGGAATGAGATTATCTGTAAGGTCCCTTCCAACCCAAACTGTTCTATGATTACAGCCTGCAGTATCCATGAGGAGACTCCCAAAGAGCTTTTCCTCATCCTCATTTACCTCCTAGTGCCCACAGCTCCTGGGGCAGCTGGTAGCCTCTGCCTCAGGCACAGGCATCCTGTCAGGTCCTCCCTCCCCGAGGGAGCAAGGGATGGAGAAGAATGTTTACCCTTGTGCTGACCTCAAGCCTTGGGTCCCCTCTGTCCCAGCCACATCCTGAGAACCCCTCCCTCTTCTGCAACCCCAGGGCTGGCCTTTTCCCAACCCTACATTCCCACTCCTTCCTGCCTGCCAAGGCCAGGAGCACCATCCTTACCCTGCCATTTTTGGCGGTGAGGTCCCGGGTCCTGTAGGTGACTTGGGATTTCCCGTTGTCTATGATCTCCCGGAGGACAGGGATCTTGGCCAGCTTATCAAAGCGGCTATGGGAATAGGCTGGCTGCAGGAAGGTGATGAGGCTGCTGGCTGGAAGGGGCAGGAGAGAAGGAATGTGTAGAGTGAATGCACGAAGAATCGCATCCCAAACACTCAGGTGTCCTCCCTGAACAGAGTTCCAGTCATCCGTGAGTGTGAACTGTGCATGAAGTATCATTGCATGGGCTGGAGACTTCCCCACTTCCCATTTTTGCTCCCTGCTCATAACAGACAGGTGGGAAGCAGAGGGAAAGAGGGAAAGTGCTGGCGACATTAGCACAATAACATCAAAGAGGTTCTGCTTTGCACCAGCACTCGACGAACTGGAGCAGCAGAGGAAGGTGGTCAGCCCTTAATCTGTCATGGAATTGGCAGCACCTAAACTTGTGATGGTCAAATGTTTCTGTCAGTAGGGAAGATGACCCTCCTTTGGATGCATTAAAGGATGCTCCAGTTTAGACCCAGGTGACTTCAGAAAGGAGTCACCAAGCAAGTCTCTGCGAGCCAGGGGTGCTCAGATATGCAGACTGTGCCTTACAAACCACATCAGTCTGGACACAGGACACTCAAACACAAACACCTTCACACAGTCACAGCCCTTCACCTTGCTCTTTGATGATGGTGATGTTGACAACCCTGCGCCCAATCTTTGCGATGCCGTTGGGGACCTCGATGGCCTCCACCTGCAGCTGCTTCTCATCATCATCATCGTCCCTGATAAAGAGCGGGACACGGACATCCACCAGCTCCACAGCCTCTTGGAACTCCACCATTCCCTGAGCATCTGGAGGAAAAGACAAGGGTGAGAGGTGGGAAATAACCCCCTGTACCCAGCCAAGAGCCAGTGCTGGGCTCTGCTCCCTACCTTGGTCTGAGGTCACAGTGTAATAACCCGGTGCAACCTTCAGGTCATTGAAAGCCTCGTGGGAAACGTGTTTTTCTACTACTTTGATGATGTCCGGCTTGGCTGAGTAAGGGGCAGTGAGCACTGTGTCCACAATCGTGTATTCCTGCCTGGGAGGGGGGGAGGGAAAGGCAGGTGAAAGCTGAGACCAGGGTAACTCATCTCACACAGCAGCTGGGGGACCAGTGAGTGTGTGGGGCACTCAGTCACCCCACATGTGTGTGCACAAAGAGGGAGAAGCTGCATCAGAGAGCTGCAAATTCCTCTTACCTTTTCCCAGAATTGGGCTGTAACCTGAGGGAATAAAAAAAAAAAAACCACAACAACCCAAATCAGAGTGACTAACACCTTTGGAGAGACAAAGTGCTGTATGAATCACAGCCCTATGCAGGTCTGAGCTGAAGCACTGCCCTGCGGGTTCCAACCCATCCTGCAGAGCCCCAGCACATGTTCCCTCCTGCCCAGCTGCTCCTTCCTGCCCTGGGTTTCCCAATGCAGCAAGGAACATATCCACAGGGGATATCACATCTGGATCAGGCTGTGGGGAGGAGATACCACTCCCTGCTCAGCACTGGCATCCCCAAATTCCTCCTGGCCTGTACAAGGCACTCCTAAGTTTGCATCAGGCTGAAACTTTCCAAGCCAGTGGGAGTTCTCCTATTGAGCACCACACAACCAGGATTTGTTCCTGCTGCTCCAAAGTCAGACTCAGCTGAGATCTCCTCCACAGCTGGGTGGGCTCTGCTCTGCAGCCCTGGGTGGTTGAAACACTACACCAGGCTTTTGTCACAGACCATGCTCCCTCCCAGCATCGAAGATTTCACACGCCAGCCCTCTGGTCCACCCCATCATCAGCAGTGCCCTGGGGGAACACTGTCCTGCAGGAATCTCTCCCCCACTGACTCACCTGAACTTGGTCTGCTGGACCTTGTGGCAGCCAGGAATGTGCTTGAAAACGTCGTTCAGCTGCAAGGAGCAAGAAGGACTTTCACAGTGTATCCCCCACTGAACAGGGATGTGCTCAGCAAGCAGATGCTGCTGCCACAAAACACAGGAGCCCTCTGGCCACCCCAGGCCCTCCCACGCCAGGTTTCTTCCCAGGACATGGAAAGAGGCCGCAAACTGAAACCAAACAGGAGCTTCAGATCACATGCCCCAAGGAATACTCGAAATCTCAACGAGATGCTTTGCTAATTCTTACAATTGTGACCTTAAAAATTGTGCTTTCTCACAAAAGAAGAAAAACTCATCCTTCCTTTCAATAGCTGTGGGTTCCCAGGGAAGGGGCAGTGCCCAGCCCTCTATGTGCCTGTCCCCCAAGGCCACCCCAAGCCCCCCTTTTGCCCAGGGTCCTACGTTCTCCTCCACTTCCTTGCGCAGCTGCTCGTTCTCCCGGGTGTCCGGTTTCACCAGGTTCTGCGTGAAAAGCCGCGCCAGCCGCAGAGACAGCCCATAGGCAACTGGAAAGAGAAATTCCCAAATCGAGCTTTGTCCTTCTTGGTCAGAGAAATAACCGATTTGGAATAATAATAAAATAACCGAGCTGGAAGCACAGGGACACTCACTGAGGTCCTTGGGGTTGGTGGCAGCGGGGGAGGTGACGCCCTGCTTGTGGACATTGTTGTGGATTTTCCAGCGGACCGTGTCGCGACCCTTGAGGGAGCCGCTGCGCACCAGGGGCGTGTCCAGGTGGTCGGAGGACATGAGGCTGTGGCGGAGCATGTAGTGGTCCTCCTTGAAGCCAACGGTGCGACCTGCAGAGCCAGGGGCGGGGTCAGAGCCTGGGCAGGCTGGGACAACGCCAGCCGTCAGCTTCCCAACGCCAGAGATTCTGTTCTGGGAGATGTTTGGGGTTTCCACCATGCTAAGGGTGCTGGGATGTCAGGAGGGGAGTGGGGTGGAGGGAGCAAGGGGTGTTCATGAATGGGGAGAACACATCTCACCAGCTAAGCATTACAAGGTCAGGGAGAGCCAGCACTGGGATTCCCAGCAGGGCATCCCAGGGTGTGGGAGAGGGAAGAAAAGCAGACCAGCAGCTCCAGAACTCCTTGGCTCAGGCTCTCTGCTAGAAGCTTTCTCCCTGATCCACCTCTCCAGCTCAGAGAGGAAGGGTGCTCACCCCAGCACACCCCCAAACCCAGGAAGGCAGTGGACCCCACAGAGCCCTTCCCTCCAGGAGCAAGGGCTGGTACCTCGTGCGCAGCAGGGAAGCAGGGCCAGGCAAGCCTAGAAAACAAACGGCCAGAGACACAGTCACTTTGTGGCCAAGGACAAAACCCCTCCAAGTCTCCATCAGGGAGTATCCACACCAGCAGGGATGCATGGGCAGTGGGTAAATGGGGCTCTCAAGCTGATTTTAGCCAGATGGGGGAAATCTGGCTAAAATGTCACCAGCAGCTCATGTTGGCAACACCAGAGGCATTAGATACCACGGGGACATCCCCTGCCAATCTGGCCATGCTGGAGGTTGGGTGGATTCTGGAACTTTATCATATTTTTGGCCATATCTGGTTCTCTCCCTGGGCTGGGGAAGCCAGCTGAGACACTCACCTTGCAGCAGGCACAGAACTTCCAGCAGAGCAGGAGCAGCAGCCCCAGGAGCAGGATGAGGAAGATGAGCAGTGGGATGAGCCAGAGGAAGCTCCCAGGTGGGCACTCTGCAAGTGACAGCAATGTCACTCCCAGCATCAGCCCCATGTGGGGTGAGGAGGGAGGGAGGAAGCAGGGAGGCCCGGACAGAGGGGAAAGGCTGGACCACAGCTCTCTGAGGGATGGAGTAGCCCAGTCAACCTTAGCAATGCCTTACAATGAGAAAAGCTGTTCAGGGAGGGCTATCACACCTCTGCTCACACCCAGCCATACCAAAGGGCTGTGCAACACCTTGCAGCAATCCCTGCCCATGGCAGAAGGGGAGAGGCTCTGATCTCTAAAGGTCTCTCTGAGGGTGCCACACTCCAGCCCTTGCCGTTCGTGTGACTGACAGTGTCACCCACCTGTGTCCCACAGCAATGTGGGCAAGGAGGTGCTGCCTGCAGCTGACCCTGCCGAAGGGCACAGCAAAGGGACAAGGCAGGGATTGGAGGGACTGTAGAGTTGGTCACTCATCCAAATCCCAGGCTGGACATCCCTTGCTCCCTGCTCACCTTTATTCTTCTGCACACGGACGGTGGTGTTGGGGAGGACACTGGGGTCTCCCTCCAGGGTGTAGTGGTAGGTGCAGTCATCATCCTCATCCTGGAAGGAGCAGTACTCACCAGCCTCCTCTGTGGGGAGAGGAGACATGGTTGTGAAGTCACCAGGGCCAGGAAAGACTTGGGAAGCAGCCCTACATGCGCACACACACAACGGAGCAGGGCACGCAGGAGACACTGAATGCATCTGTGCCCAGCTCTGCTTCTCATGTTACCTTTCTTCAGCTCCTCCACCATCTGGATCTGGAGCTGGCATGAGCTGCAGTTCCCTTTCAGGTTGCCCGTCCCCCAGGTCTGGCAGCGGACACAGTCCCGGATGCTCTCACACACAGCCTGGAAGCCCTGGGCAGAGGTGGGGTGGGATGGTCAGGGACACCCCCCGAAGCGAGGGAGGACAGCTGGAGAGGCAGAGCTGGAGAAGCAGCTCCTCACCCCAGAGCCAGGGCAAGATCCAGATCAAAAAGAGAAGTCACTGAGAAAGAACAAGCAGCTAATGAAGGATTTATAAGCCCAAAGTTGGCTCCAAAATCTCTTATACCAACAGCCTGCATCTGGGCAGCAACTAGATCTTCTCCAAGGGTTTCAGTGGCCTTTCCGAAACAGGATCAAGACAACTTTCTCCATCCCACTGTGGGTTTAGCCCATGTTTGACAACAGGAAATCAAATGTGTTCAAGGCCAGGTTGGGCAGAGCCCTGAGCAACCCCATCTAGTGGAAGATGTCCCTGCCCATGGCAGGAGAGTTGGAATGAGATAAGTTTTAAGGTCCCTTCCAATCCAAACCTGTCTGTGATTCTATGAAATGAGTTTTTTCCCTGTCTTGAGGCAAATCAGAACAAGCTGGAAGCTGAGCCTCAAACCTCTGCCCATCACCAGGGTGCAGATAAACACAGACTCTCAACAGTTACTTCTGGAGAACAGGAGGGCAAAGAAAGCCTGTGGCTACAAAACAGCTCCCATGCCAGCCCCTTCCTGGCCACAGGACAGGTGAGACAAACCCTTGCTCAAGATTTTGTTCCTGACTGAGATGGGCCTTCATCTCTGCTTTGCCTTTCTTCCCTAGAGGCTCTGCGTGGGAATAAGCGATAAACCTGGAGAGACTCACCAGGGAGTAGCTGATTTCACAGGTGGAGCTGGTGTACAGTGAAGCCATGTCACAAATGCACCTGCCACATTCACACCTCCCGTGGTTATTGCAAATGCCCTGGGAGAGAAGAGGTGGCAACCTGAGAGCAGCACTGGGAGTCAGCAAGGGCACCTCAGTGACCCAGAGATTCCAACACTGGGGCAGCTCGCTGCAGCCCTGCCTGGAGCAGTGGTCCCTGGGGAGGGCAGGGCAGGACCTACCCCTCGGCTGTCGATGCAGGTGTCGTTGCTCGTGGGACATTCACAGCCTGGGCCCTCCCAGCCGCTCTCGCACACGCAGGCGCCCCTGGAGCAGCGACCACGATCTGGGGTGAGAGCAGGGGTTACCTGGGCTCCAGTGCTGTGCCATTCCCCCAGCCCTGTCTGTGGCTGCCCCGCTTTCTTCGGGGTGCAAAGGGGCTGCAGACAGGCTCCACAGCATCCTCCCTGCACCGTCTGCAAGCGCAGAGTCCCTGCAGCCCGTCACCGGTCACTCAACCCCCCGTGCCAGTACCACCAGTCCAGGACACCCCGTCTGTGCCACCGGGCCCAGCACATCCCCCAGCTGTGGGGCTCTGGGGGTGCTCTTACCGTTGCAGAGGAAGCCGGAGGTGCGCGGGCACTGCAGCACGTCGAACTCGCAGAAGGTGCCGTCAAAGCGCAGGGTCTGGTCCTCCGAGTAGCACTGGCATTTCCCGCACAGGCACTCGCCCCGCCCCGAGCACGGCTCCACGTCCCCGGGGCGGATGCAGGCTTCGTTGTTGGGGGATGACGCCGGGGAGCAGTCGCACGTGTCCCCTCGCCTGGGGACAGAGATGGTGCTGAGAGAGGCAGGAGCAGAGCGCAGCACAGCAGGGCCCTGGGCAGGATGCCCAGGGCACGAACATGTGTCACTGTGGGTCCCTGGACGCAGCAGGGTCCCTGGCAGGGATCTGGATGTGGATCTGGACACAGTCCTTACCAGCCCGGGTGGCACATACACTGTCCACAGACAAAGTTCCCATGGAAACTACACTTGGGCGAGTCCAACTCTTGTTGCTGGAAGTGAAGAGAGAGGAGGCATTGCTGAATGGGCCCAGCTGCCCTCAAGAGCATTTCAGGAATCAGAAGGGCAGATCCAAGGGCAAAGTTTTGCCCTGAAGACCAAGCTGTGCCACAGAACATCACAGCCAGCTTGGAAAAGGCAGTGATGGAGATCTTGGCCAGGCTGAGCATCGCTGAGGAGTCGAGCAGGACCCAACAAGCATCAGCCAACACATTCCCACCCCAGGCTGGCCAGGAGAAGGACACCTCTCTGCATCACCCCACCTGTTCACAGGGACACACGTCGCAGATGACAGCAGTTGACACCGTGAGGCTGTCGCTCAGGGACGTGGGCTTCACATGGATGACTCCGTGCCGGTCCCTCTCGGGGAGGCTGCAGACGTGCTGCCCACCAATATACTCCAGAGCCTTCACGTGCATGTGGAACTTGCTCTGAAGGAAGGGACACGCTGCAGGGATGAGCCAGCTCTGCTGGACCACATCCCAGCTGGACACAGAGAGCTGATCCCCTCACACACACCTTCCCTCTGCTGCCATCTGAGGACTTACCACTTTTCCACGGGTGATGTGGAAGGAGCCAGATTCTGTCTTTTCAAATACCGGGGAGGTGAACTCTGTCTTCAGGGCTTTGGGGATGAAGTCAGCCCGGATGTCCATCTTGGAGCGGATGCGCTGGGTGGCAGAGGATAAACACAACGCTGATTTTCAGCAGTACCCTGTGACCACCCCATGGCCTGCTCCAGCAGGGCCACATCCTGCCTTCTGCCTGCTCTCCTGCCCAGGAGGTGCCCACCCTCTGCCCTCCCTGGGAGCCAGAGTGAAGCTCCCCAGAGCACCATTACCTCAAAGGCTGTGCGGAGCAACTCCACAATGTTGGAAGAGTCTTCCTGGAGCACCCCGATCTCTGAGATGGGGAAATACTTGTGCAGCTTCTGCAGAGAGACAGGAGCTCCCTGAGTCAAGGCCTTGAGGGCACTCCTCTATCACAGGAGTGGGCTCTGCTTTGAGCAGGACTTGGACCAGAGATCTCCAAATGTCCCTTCCAACCTAAATTACTCTCCAGCTCTGTACCTCCACTGCTTTACAAGAAGCAGAAACCAACACGGGGAGCCCTCTAGGAGCTCAGATTCCTGCACCCAGTAATACCCCCCAAGACCTCCCACAATCTAGAGCGGCCCCCCAACACAGTGTGGCACCCTCCCAGATACCAAGGTGCTGGTTTAGCACTTGGGGACAAGTGATGAAAGAACCCTTTCTCCTCACAGCTGAGCTGAGGCGGAGGTTCCGGAGGAGAGGCAAAACCACGTGGCATCACTGCCGTGGTCTCCTCACCTCATAGTAGCTGTAGGAGTGGTTGGTGACAGCAAAGATGGGGATGATATTGTGCTGGCCCAAGAGGCGCACGAGGGTGGGCACTGAAGGATAGTCCTGCTTGGTGTCGTACACGTAGGTGCCATGGCTGTCCAGGTGACACTGCTCATCGTTCCTCGCCAGGATCCCTGCCAGGACGTTGGTACCATCAGCTTCATAGTGAAAGGCAGACTCGGTGGAGAACACGAGCAGGTGAGTGCTGTCCTTTCTCCAGCCAATCTTATCCTGCAGCCGGGGAGGGGGAGAAGGAACCTTTATCTCTGTGCCTCCCAAACCCCTGCTCAGCACTTGCAGCCCTTAGCAAGCCAGCACTGACAGGAGCTGGAGTACCCAAGGGACAAGGCACCACCTGCACCTGGCAGCAAATGCAAGAAGCCACGTGTCCCCAGGAATCCCAGCACCCATCCACACCCCCAAAGCATGGGGTGTCTCCCACCCAGCAGCTGGATGCCAGGCACATGTGTGTACAGGGGGCAAGCCCATGCCTCCCTGGACGTGTCTGGAGCTGTGCTCATCCCTCAGCCAAGCAGCCAAGCCCAAGTGGGCTCTTTTCCAGGGAGCAGAGTTTCATCACCGCAGGCATGGAGGGGGACAGAGCAAAGAGCACACACAGGGTGCCCAGCAATCAGCTCCTGTGCTGGGCATCAAACACCAGGACACATATTCTAAGGCTTAGGGAAAATTGGGAATGCAAAACAGCTTGACATTGGGAGTGTGTGGCTAGGAAGGCAAGAACCAACTGTAGCTGAACTGGGACTCCCTGGCTGCCCTGTCAGCTGCCCAGTGTGTGGCTCTTCTGCTCATCAGTGGGCATCAGGAAGATCCACTCGTTAAAAACACAGCCCTGGTCATCCTCACCTTGCAAACAGCTGTCTGCAGGATGGCATCAAAGCCACCCTCAGGGGCGTCCAGGTTGCCGGAGATGCGCTCCTTGCGGAGCTCCTGGCTGAAGTAGTTGATGTTGCTGGTCAGGCGGATGACGTTCTTGAAGGAGAACGGGGAGTCAGCATTGTGCCAGGGCTCACGCAGCCTAGGAGAGATGGAACCAGGGTCTTGTGTGGGGCAGGAGTCAAGGGATGCTGGGGTGCAAGAAGAGGAAATGTGGGGAGAGTCCCTGAAGGGAAGTCATGGAGCTGAGCAGCTCAACTACCAGCACTGAGGGAGAAAGGATGAGGGCAGAGATAGAGGAGAAGACAAGATGTGCAGTCTGTTGTGGCAGAGCAGGGAAGGTCCGAAAGCAGAGATGACACTGCTGGCATTGTTACGGTGCTACAGCAAGCTCTGAGGGATGGGGGATCAGGGAAGGCACTGGAAGTGAAGGTAGAGAGAAGGACGGAGGCTCTTGCACTGCCAACACTGAAAGCCACGGAGAAACAGAAGCCACTTTCCACTCTACTCCCACCTCAGGGACCAACAGGGCTCACTCACTTTTCGGGTCTCATATCTGTTTGAGGGGACGAGACTTTGTCCACAAACTTGCCAAATCCAATGGTGTAATTGGAAGTCAGGGCTTGCAGGAAGTCCGCTGGGAGGAGAGGAAAGGAAGGGGGAGACAAATAAAGAGATGCTTGTGAGTTCCCTGCTCCAGGGAAAGAAGTCCTTTTGTGGGCATCTTCTCTGCTGGTCAGTTCTTAGATAAGATTTCCAAACTGTCATCTTTTAAGGTCTTTGGACTTTCATAGGGCAGAAATCTACACCCCCTTTGGCAGCCCCAAAACGAGCTCCTACAATAGCACCCAGCAGGTGCAAGATGCCAAAGGCCCTGCACAGACCAGCTGGGCTGGAAGGGGAGAGCATGTGAGGATCCCTGCAGGACCAGAGAGACATCCCCACAACAGGGCTGCTCAGAGCAGTGATAATGAGAAGCTCTAATTAAAACAGACACCCCTCAGCCCATTGCCAGCTGCATCCCCCTCTCTGGTGCTGGCAGAGGACTCGCAGCCACAGGCAGGAGCGAGCTGCCTGCCTTCATCAGCACAGGAGCAGGCTCCCCTCTTCTCTCAGCTCTGCCCTCACCTAGGTTATGCCCCATGCTCTTGAGGTTGTCCAGATCATCAGACATGGAGTAGGAGAAGTCCATGAGGATGTAGAGATCCACAGGGCTCTCCTTGGGCTGGAAGACATCCATGTCGAAGCTCATCTCCTCCCCAGCCCGCAGCCGCATGTACATGGCCTGGGGAGACACCTGGGTCCTCTGCAGGGACGCGTTGATACTGGAATTCTGTGAAGGAGAGTGATGTGAAGGGGATGGACTCCATCTCCAGCGTGGGTGCAGCGAGGAGGAGGCAAGGAGCAGGAAGATGGGTGGGAAGTACAAAGGCAGGGATGAGCATGCTCCCCTCCCCCATGTACTGTCCAACATCCACTCGTGTCCAGCCAGGCACCTCCTCCAGAGGGATGTGAGCATTTTGCTTACATCTGCCTTGCCTGCGAAGTCACCCTAGCCCGGATCAGGACCAGTGGCCCACAGGTCCACCAACTAGCGACGGCATTGCTTTTGAATAGACCCTACATAAATGGCTTTGTCTGGGCTTTGTATTTTTCCTGCTGAGGAGCCTAGAGAAGGATGAAGGACCCCTCAGGAGAGGCTGAGCATGGGCTGTGTCCCCAGCACGCACCTTCAGTGTCCTCATCTCTCCCTGGGTGTACACGATGTTGGCCTCGCCGCAGCCGGCGCGCATCAGGTTCTCCCGCAGGTCACAGCGTGGCTCCTCAAAGCTCTACCAGGGAGCAAGAACAGCATCTGAGCCACAGAAAGCACCAGATCCACTGAGAAAGGGGGAAAAACATGGGGCAGGAAGCAGGGTTCTGTGCCTAGAGCATTATGAGCCTTTGGGAGCAGGAGTAGGGCAGAGAGATGGGGATGAGTCTCACACAGAATCACCAGCTGAGACAGGACCACCAGTGAGTCACTGGGTTGTGTGCTGTAAAACTCTGCCTCCATCCCTTGCACACACTGTTTCTGGTGCACTGACATTTTCTGATAAACCCCTGTATTGTTGCAATTCTGCCCTGGACTCCCCTCCCTCCCCATTTTCTGCACCAAAAGGAAATCCGCATTGTAGCCTTTCCCATACAGAAGAGAAACTGGATCCAAAAGCTGTCCCTGCTCTTATGTCCCTCTCCCCCTGAGGGTGGTGGGATCCCTCCATCAGCAGGGTGGGAAGTGGAGCTCCAGGCTGCCCTGCAAGGTCTCACCTCGTCGGTGCAGAAGGAGCAGTCCTTGTCCACCCGGATGCACTCGGTGCACCTCTTTGCCCGGGAAAGCACACAGCGGTTGCCTGCCAGGAAAGATCAGGGCATCAGGGATGGGGAAAACAAAGTGAGCTGTGGGAGGGCGTGAGAAAGGCTGATCCCATGAAGAGATGGAGGTTTTGCCTGGTTAGTGGAAACTGGCTGCAAAACAGCAGCGGGGTAACAAGGGAGGTTCCCCAAAAGCTAGGGAGATGAAAAACAGCAGGAAAAGCATGCAGCAGGTGTTCTCCACACGAGGACTGATGTTTCAGGGGCCCAGGACAGGTACACACAGTCCCCAAGGGGAGGTGGCAGACAGAGCTACCATGGCTCTACTCACTTGTGCTCCATTGGCAGAGGCCGGTGGTGCAGAGCAGGGACAGGAGGAGCAGCCTGGCACATGCCCACGGCAGCATATTCATCCTCTTCCTCCTGAAACGAAGGGATTGCTACACTGCAGAGAGCTAAGAGATGGAAACGGACCTGCATATGACCAGGCAGGTCCCACAGAGCCCCTTCCCAGCCCTGCTGGTGTGGGACAGCCCTCACGTCCTGGGGAAGCTGAGGCTGGAAGCAGTTGCTGAGCCCTGCAGAGCAGGGCACAACAGCAAAACCAAGGATGGTTTGTCCTCTGCTCAGGCATCTGCAAAACACTCAAAATTCCCAGCAATGCCACCCCTGCCTGTGCATGTAGTTGGGGTGCCCAGCTCGACGTCAGGGGCTGGTGCAGGCAGTTGGAGCACAGGAGGCTCCTGGCCAGACCTCAGCACCATCCACACATGTGAGCACTGGCTAGGCCAAGACATTGCTTTTCTTGGCAAGTTAGGGGGAAAAAAAAAAAAAGGAAGAAAACAAAGTGACTGTCCACATCTCTCCCCAAAAGCAACACTGACCCCTCCCTTCAGCTATTTCCTATCACACTAAGAGTTTCCAGGATGGTCAAGCCAACAATAAAGAGAGGGTGAGGCCTTGGGAAATGCCAGGCTTGTCGTTTTGGAGTTGTTGAATGAATCCATGGTTCTGAGAGCCTGGCAGCTCCCCTTTGTCCTGTCCAGGGCAGCAGGACCCCTTCATGGACACAGAGGTTAAATCCTAAACAGAGGGAACCATTCTCCCTGCACCACATGTGACTGAGAAAACTCAGTGTCATCCAGAAGCCAGCATTTGGATGTGGTAAATGAAAGGCACAAAGCTGAAACTCGAGTTCTGCAGCTGCTGAACTGTGCCAGAGGCTCATCCTCGCACCCAGCAGGGCAAGTGAGAGCAGTCAAGGGAAAAACAACAGTGTAAAGATATCATTAAAGCATCTCCTTCCTGGTAGATGCAATTGTGAAATATAAAATGTGAATGAGTTTTCTTATAGCTTCTTGCTGTGTCAGCCCTGACTCTAGATTGAAAAGAATGTGAAAACCACTCAAAACAGGGAAAAGAAACAGGAAAAGTTGTTGTGTGCAGTAACATTGTCCAAGTTCCCTCAGGAACATCTAGCACACAGAGCAGCCACCTGGAGACTCAGCTACTCACAGCCTGGCCTGGGCTGCAGGGAAACCCCTGGAAAAACCCAGCCTGGTCTCAACAGCACCAGATTACACTTGGGTCTGCAGCCAGGGGAGTTGAACGCAGCAATTGTTGTGACACAGGGCTCTACCAACCCAGCATCAACACCACAGGACATCTCCCTTGGTGGCTGCACTTGGCTCCATGTGAGAGTCACTGGGTACACAGGCAGCGACTGACAGGACATTGGTATCTCGTTCATCCTGTCAGCTGTGCCCAGAGGGATTTATCACAGTCATTAATGCCCAGTGGCTCAAACATGAGGAACACGGGAGCCTCAGGGCAGCGTCTCTGCAGGGAAACCCCGGGAAGCTTTGCTGCTCCTCAGGACCTGTAGCCGATGTGCCATTTTGCCAATGGGCAGCTTTTCTTATGGGTGAAAGGTACAAGCTGAGCAAGGGAACCCCTTTGCTTCCCTCCCTGCCACACTGACTGTCCCCAGTTGGGACTTTTGCAGGTTTGGCTTCGGGTGGTCCCTGTCCCCCCAAGTCCAGTTGCAAGCGCTGGCTCTGACACCAACATTCCCTCACCCAGGACATGCCTGTGACCTCCTTCAGTGACAGTCCTCACACCAGCCCTCGCTGGCAAATGTTGTGTCCCTTGCAACTGACAGGTAGATTTTGAAGCCAGGAAAATCTCTTTTCCCCTTGCTCTGCCCCCACCCAGGACAGTGCTATGGAGACGTGGGGAGGTGCTAATTAGAGGTGGGATGCAAGAGTAGGGAACAAATCCTTAGAGCCTGTGGAAGGAAAACACAGTTGAGAACATCACCTGAGCACTCAGCAAATCCCAACTCCCACCATGGCATGGGCCACAAGAAAAGGATTGAGTATAGGACCAGACTGCTCAGCTCACAAGGACCTAATTCCTCTTCCTTTAATCACCAGCTAGGAAAAAAGTCACCAAGGAATGGTGGCAGGATGGACACACCCTGGGCCTTGGGCACATAAATTGCCATCATGTCTTTTTGAGTGCTGAGATAAAAAGCCATAAAATCCTGCTCAATATTAACATCCTGTTGCCCTGTGAGCCACCAACTTTCAAGGATTTTGCTGGACAGATGCCAGTAGGCCAGGCACTGGTGGCACAGAGCACGGCCACTGCAGGAATGCAGCCTGCAATATTTGTGCAAAAATATGGGAGCGGCCACCCCTTACTTTCAAAAGTGTCCTCTGGAAGGGAAAACTCTACTTCCATTTCAGGAAAGCTGCAGGATTTGGTTAGGTTTTTATGACAACAACAACAACAATAAAATCTGTTCAGTTGTGCAAAAACAAGGAGAAAGGCAGAGCAGCTCCTGGCTGTACATAAATTTCCTATCACTTCCCAGACATGCTCCAGCATTTCCTCCTAGTCTCCTCTTGCTCCCCCAGCTTTTGCCCTGCCCCTCAGCACAGCCAACAAACCTGCTCCAGGAATAGTCCAAGAACCCCTGAGTGTGGAGAAGCTGGGGCTGGCTACCTCATGCCAAAAAATCCAGGCAGCGCTCCAAACAAACCACTGGTGCAATGGGACGGAGGACAGGGTTGGAAT
Source organism: Tichodroma muraria (assembly GCA_013390105.1). NCBI lineage: Eukaryota > Metazoa > Chordata > Aves > Passeriformes > Sittidae > Tichodroma > Tichodroma muraria. The sequence continues at coordinate 15,397 of WAAG01038829.1, read as the reverse complement.
GGCAGATGGGGGAGAGGGAGCAAGGAGCAGGTTGTGATGAGTCACAGCAGGAGCCTGGTCCCAGCTGCCACGTGGGGGACACCCAGCAGGTTGGGACACAGGAGCGGGAAAGCGAGGGAGATGCTCAAGCAATGAGTTCCCAAGCACAGCCTTTCCTCTCTTGGGTGGGAATTGCTCTTTTCATGGGGTCTGTGCAGGGGACTGATCCTGGTCCATCCACGTGTCCGTGTGTGCTGAGGACCAGCTGTGCAGCCACAGCCCAGGGGGTCAGGGACACAGCTCATGTTCTCTCCCCTGCACATGTGGTGGCACAGAGCTGCTGGGAGCATGCTCCAAAACTTGGAAATTATCAAGCCAGACTTCCCCAAGCTACCAAATACTCAATCCAAAAATCAAATCATCACTTACACACAAAATTGTACTGGTCTTGTTTTGTTTGCCTTCCCCATCCATTTCCCCTCCTTCCCCAGGTGTGCTCCTGCAGCTGGGAGACTCCATGTGAGTGTCTCCACTTGTTGTTTTCAGCTCCCAGGTTGAGCTCCAGACCCCAGACATGGCCCCCAGCACCTTCCAGCCAGGGACAAAACACAGCAGGACCCAGCCCAGGCAACCCACATGGAGCTGCTGGGAGCTGCTTTGTGGACAACACCCCCCTGTGCTGTGAAGGGCTGGTGGCTGTGGTACCATCTCCTCCCGGGCTCGGGCGGGGGGAACCCCAAGGAGCAGAGGCAGGAAGGGCAGGACCCTGCCTGGGGACTGCCCAAATACCAGCACAGCCCCATAACCCTCCCCTTCCCTCCATGTGCTCTTCCTGCCACTTTCTCTGCTCCTTTGGACTCACAAGACACTTTTTCCCTCCCTCCCCTCTGTGGATGCTCCTCATCCCCCTTTTCCCCCCACCTAAACCATTGCCTGTCAGCCCCCTCACACCAATCCTCCTGTCCATTTCAGATCCACCAATCTGCAAATTCCCCAATACCTGCAGTTCAGCAAAGCCCACCCTGAACCCCCCATTCTCTCCTGGCCTTTTCCTCCGGGAATCCCCCTTCCCTTGTTTCCTCCTTGCAGGGGCAGCCACCAGTTCTGGAAAACGACCCCGGTGGGCTCCGCGGGTCGGAGGCACTCACAGCCCGGCTGACCTTGCACACTTTCACCCGCGGAAGCTTTCCCTCGGTGCCAGCTCTGAGGCACAACAGCCATTCCCCCCTGGAACTGGGCTGAGGGATAGGGCAGCTCCTGACACCTCCAACAGCTGGCCCCAAAGGGCTCCGCTGTCCCACTCACGGCACCCCCGCACCGTTCCCTGACCCCCACCCAAATACCTGCGGACACAAACCCGGACCCGTGCAGCCCCCAAAGCTCTGCCCGGTCATGAGCGTTGCCTTCCCAGCCAGCCCAGAGGCACCGGGCGGTGTCCGACGGCCAAAAATCAGGGAAAACTAGAGGGGAACAGGCGGGCAGGGGCTGAGCCCCCGCACTCCGTGTCCTGCCCACCTGCCCGCGCATTAATTCACTGCCCGGTTCATCAGCGCAGCAAAGTTCAAGCGAGCTGGACGCTGCAGAGCACGGATGAATTAGTTCTACAAACCTCGTTAGCGCTGGGTCTGACTCAGAGTCCAAATCCTCTGCCGCAGCCCGAATAACAGGCACCCACACTCCAAGCCAAGAAATTCCTCCGAAGGCAGAGGGGGAACGTGCTGCTTCGCTGCTGCAGCTTGATTTCCAGCTTTGGGCTTTTCTTTCCTTTTTTTTTTTTTTTTCTTTCCTTTCTCCCTCTCTATTTTCGTGTCCCTTTTCTCCTTCCAGTTAAACGTCAAGTCCCGGTCCGGCGGGGAGCGCAGCCAGCCCGCAATCCCACATAACTCCCTGCGGATCCCTGTGCCCTCCAGTCAAATATCCACTTTGTTCTCACTCCCCGCGCTGCCGCCTCGCCCTCCCGAGGGGCTGGCAGGGAGGAAAGGTGGGAGCTGCGATAAATGAGATTGGATCCCAGGTGAGGAGAAGTTTTATCGCAGCTGGGAGGGAGGAGGGGGTGCCCGTGACGCAGGGCTGGCATTCGTTGCTCCCTCGCACACCTGGCCGGGCAGGCACAGCCCTCGGGACCGTCCCTCCGCGCAAGCACCATCCCACAGGAGAAGGCTGAGCGGGCGGAGGGAAGGTGGAGTCCACCCCTCCATTCCTCTCCAGGGAGCTGGAGGGGCTGCTCGGCTTCACCTGCCTGCTCAGGGCACAGCTGAGGGAGCTCCCCGACCTCCCGCGGCAGGGGTTTCTCCTCCGAATTTCCCCCTGGTACGACTGGGAGGTGTCACCCTCAGAGCCCCGTTAATTCCTTGCTGAAGTATCGGGGACATTCCTGCCCCGACAACCCGCAGATGCCGAGCCCAGCCTCGGTGCTTTGCGTGCAGAGGGGATGGATCTCTGCATCCCACTTTATCCAGGGCATGGGCACAGCAGACCACTCCTCACCTGCAGCAAATCTGCCTCAAGAGTCAATGCAACCCCTTGTAGCACCATGAATGAGACCCATCCATACCTGCATCCCACCATGGCCCGAGGCTGCAACGGGCAGCAGTCCCACAGCTGATTCCAGTCCTTCTGCTGAGCTGGATCCAACACCCAGTCCAAGGAACAGCAGAGGAGGGTTTAGAGTTCAGGTGAGGTTGTTCTTCTGTCCACAACACCCTTTTGCTTTAGATTCTGGGGTTGGTCATGGCTCAGAACCACTCACACTTTCCTCAGAGCGGAGTACGCACGTCCCGGAGCACATGCAATGGCAAAGGCTTCATTTCAGCTCCCTGATAGATCCTCACAAGGAAAACTGCATCCCCTGAGCTTCAACACAAACAATAGCAATAGCCACATGAAAAAAATGGCACATTTCCTGCCTGACTTGGAGATTAAAATCATGAGCAGGGCAATTTTGCCCTCCTCGCTATCAATGTGGCATTACAGAGGCTGCTGCTCACCAGAACTGGTTGAAAGGTGAGAAGCAGGATTCCTTTCACTACAAGAAATTAGGAAGCTTAAGTTAATATATGCAAACTGCCTTAGCCCCAGGATAAAGGAGGATGTGCTTGTGCCATTAAAAAGTGCAGCAAATGGGAAACAGGCAGGGGTGCAGGGGAAGATGGCCCAGGCTGTTTAAATCTGGCATTTCCAAGTTTCCCAACACATGATTTGGCAACCCCAGTCCTTTAGGAGATGTGATTTCCTAGATTTAAATAAATGTTCTGAAAATGAAGGAGCTTTGCTTTTGTTTTTTTTTTTTAAACACATCAAGACAGTGACTGCAACGTGAGAGCTGGGACACGAGACAAAATAAAAGGCAGGGCAGGACCAGGCTGTGGATGCCAGGTGCTGATGCTTGAGCTGCTGGTGAAGAGCAGGTTGCTCCCATGGAAGGGCTGAAGGCAGAGGGTCCTGCTCTGCCTCAGAAGCCACATCTGCAGCAGATGTTGAACACTGCAGATGAATTAAAACTGGGCTTCAGTTTCCAAGACGGGAGGGGAGCTTTTGCTGGTGTTCACAGATGTGTCTGGTCACCTCACCTGGCCTTGTCCACCAGCAGCACCCAGATCCTGCCAGCCCCTCCCCACCTCCCACTGCTTCAATTTTCCTCTATGAGGTAAGCAATGCTGCCAATGCAGTTGAAAAAGCCAATTTAGGCTGCAAGCAAGAAGCATAGTAGTAAAAACATTATTTTAGTGATGGATCCCTAACAGGAATCTTGAAGCCAACCAGAAAAGCTCATGAACACCCACCTTCTACCATATATTCGGAGTCCTGATTTTCTGGATGTCCTCCTTTGTCCACCTGAGATGGAGAACGTTTATGTTGCCTCCTGTAAAGGATCTCTGGTCTCACCTGCAGACCCTGACAGCCCCAGGGCTTCGTGACAGCCTCTGCCTCCTTCACACCTGCAGCCTGGAGCAGCAAGGAGGGACCAGCTCCCTTCAGTGTTCCCAGCTGTGAGGAGAAGCCCAGTTGCACCCTCTGGGTGCTGCCAGAAGAGCTCAAGATACCAGTTATGCACCTTTCTTTGAAACATGTCCCCTCAGCACCTAAGAGATCCCAAGCCCACAGAACATGAGTTTTCCCAGAGCTGTAACTGGGTTGCTTTTACATTTGCAGGGCTGATAAAGGCACTTTTCCAATAAAAAGGCAATTTCACCACCGAATTTTTAGGGCAAAAAAGCACAGAGGAATTAGAAATTTTCTGTAAATACCCATAAGAATAGAAAAGGTTTTAACTTCATCTTGTCTTTAAAAAAAAAAAAAAAAATTCTTTTATGAGTTGTCTTTCAGGCAATTTCTCCAAATTACTTCCACCAGGGAAGAACACCTGGTGAACTCAAGTTCTTGCCTTGGTTCCGTACCTTTCTCTCCCTGCCTGCTGGATCAGGCTTCTGCCACACAAATTTGCTGTTTTTAAGAACAGAGGACAGGGACTTCAGAGGCAGAGTCAGCAGATTTCATTGCAGATGGCTCCACCACACCTCACAGCCACATTTGTGGTGAATCTTGCTGATTTTCTGCTGTGGCAACACGGCCTAGAAACTTTTGCCCTAGGAGGGAAAACAAGTAATTTTATAGCTCACATGAAATTATTGCTCTCTCTGCTGAGACTACCAGTCCGAGTGCCAATTACTGATAATTACAAGTGATTTCAGGGTTAATTATTTTCTTCTTTTTTTAATGCCATGCCAGCTTGCAACAGAGCCTTTCTTCTTTCTGTCTTGCCACCACAGCTTGCCTGGAGACAGCTTTGGGGCTTTATCTAGGTCTTTATTGTGCAGTTACAGCCAAAATCCTGCTGCTGGAGCACATTCATCCCCTTTTTAAATTCTGTAACAACACACATTACTAAAAGAAAAACAAACACTTAATCCCATCACTGCACTGTGCACTGTAGTGACAATATCCTGCTATGTGGCTTAAATAAAAGGAATGTGTAATAATGTATTATTAATATACATTAATGTGCACATAATTTATTGCACTAAATTATGCTTAATATAATTCCCTGTGCAATTAAAAGTGCCAGATGAAATCCTGCCATATTCTCTCCCTCAGCCTTTCCCCCAAGGCAGCATTAACTACACGTGCCCCCTGTTTTCCAGTGGATGCTCCTTGTCATGAACACGTTCCTAAAGGAAAATCTCTCTGGTGAACATTTGCCTCTGGGACAGACCGGCAGCAAGAAGGAAGTGGGACACACGAACAACACCAGAGGAAAACATCAGTAAAGGACCCAGAATGCAACTTCAGCCTGGGACAATCCTGTAACCCATCTGGGGATGGGTTACAGGAAAAGCAGGGCTTTCCAGGGGTACATCAGCACCTCACTCAGCTGCCAGAGGCTGAAAACACACCAATGTCTTCTATGCAAAAAGGCAAAACCTTTCCATGTGAAATCCCAGAGCTCTGCTGTTTACTGGCAACACAGAGCACGAGCCCAGCCCCAGCCAAAGACAAGCTTCAAATAAACAAAGACCAACTATTGGAAGTCATCGGTGTCCATGGTTCTCGCTTAGAACAAAAGGAAGGAAGTGGAATATAAACAGTCAGAGGAACAGCAGGGAAGGCTGGATGGAAAAATGCTCTGTAAAAGCCATGCAGGAATGTGCTGAGGTAAACGCTCCCCCCAAAGGCAAGAGGAGACTTTGGTGGAACTTTGTTGCCCTTTCAGGGGGTCTTGAGCCTCCACAGCAATTTATTTATCTGAACTTTTAACATTAGACAGTCTTGGGGAGCCCTGTCGAGAAGATCTGTGTTTCTCACTCCCTCTCTGGAGATATTCCAGAACTGTCTGGACACAACCCTGTGCCAAGTGCTTCAGGAAAAACCCTGCTTGAGTAGGGAGGTTGGGCCACTGCAGTCCCTTCCAGCCTCACCCATCCTATGATTTCCTGCAGGTACCAGCTCTGGGCTTTCCTGGGCTCACACCACTCCCTTTGATGACTCTCTGGGCACATTACAAAGCCCACCTGTTTGAGTGGCTTCACAGGAGCTAACTTCTTCCCTGCAACGGAGAAGAGCTGGAAAGGAGCTTGTGCAGGTGTTGGCTGCAGCCATCACCTTCCTCACTGCTGGAGCTGTCATCAGCAAAGCCCTGGCATGGCCCAAGGCCTTGGCAAGGAAGACTCTTTCTTTCATTTTTTGTTCATCTCAGTGCATAACTCCCCTAAACCAGACAGTGCAGCAGCAATCCAACTAAAACATAGCTTCAGGTGCTCCCATTCCACGGTTTGAGGTGGGGCTGGCAAGGGCTGCCCTCCCCACCTGCTCCCTCGGCCCAGCAGCGCCCAGTGAAACAGAAAATAAAAGCGAGTCCTAAACACACAAAACCCCTTCCCACACCAGCATCAAAGGGGGCAAATAGGAGAGAAAATCAACACCTCAGGGCATGGAGGTGGAAGAAAAGACTTCAGAAGGGAGATGGAGAGCAGAACCAACTCTGCCAAGGATGACTTCATTACTGCAGCTCTCCTGCCTCTGCTGAGGCAGACAGACCTGAACGTGGAGCTCCAGCTGAGACAAAGCTCCTCGAGCCCCGAGACACCCCTGCTTAGGAAGGAGATAGGCAGAGAGAAGCCCTGTGGTGATTAAGGAGCAGAGATTGTAATTCTTGGACTAAGGTATGATGAAAATGGGACTGGGTTTACTCTCCTGGGTATGGTTAGCATGACTCTGGAAGCAGAGGTAAGAATGAGTATCTACAGCTTTTAGAGTCACAAGTGCAGCCTGAGCAGTCACTGTTGCAGCAGCACAAGGAACTTTTTCTGTGTCAGCTCTGAGTTTGCCTCAGGGCACACTGGGGCAGCTGGGGCACAGCTGCAGTCCTTGAGGGCTGCTTAGCACTCAGGCACTGACACATTCAGCAGGTCCCCCCAGTCCTCAGCAGGGCTCACACAGCCAGAGCTCCAAAGCAAACCTGTCCAAGCTCCTGAGGGCTTCAGGCCATGGCTCCCAGGCCAGGAAGAATCCTTTTCCCTCAAGACATCACCCTTGTGTGCCTGATGCTCCCTCCAGCTTCTTGGGGGCACTGATTGACCACAGCCCAGTGCAAGTCACCAACCTATCCAATCCCATTTTCAGAGCTGGGAAAAAGGCTTTTCCCTCAGAACTGCAGTTTCCAACCTGAGCATCCATCTATTACCTCCAATAAAACATACAAGACAAACAAGAGAAGCGAGTTACTGGCTGCAAGTTTGTTATACAGGGGTTAGCATCCTCACTCCAGCTTTTTTGGGGGGAAAAAACCCCCAAACCCAAATTATGCCTGTTTCAAGCTGCTTTCTCCACTGCAAACAAACACCAACTCCTGGGAGCTCAGGAGGAACTGCCAGAGCACAGCCCAGTCCTGCATGTCTCTTGCGGGAGCTGTTACTGCAGGAGTCTGGAAACTGCTGCTCCAGGCATGTCATGGCAACTCTGCACAGCAGAGTTTGGGAAGATTTCTCCTCATCCCTCACGCAGCAGCATCAATCCCCCGTGATCAGCATTTTGCCCTCACTCCAGATGCTGGACAGCGTCACTCAGTGTCACTCCCTGCCTGCCAGAGGAAAGCCACGACTTGTCAGTTCTGATCCTATAACCCCACAAAGCAGCGAGGAAGAAGAGGGCACAAGGAAGGGGGAAGGAGTGGGGTGCCAGGATGTGTGATATGAGTAAGATACATTTAAACAAGGTTCAGTACCTTCTATAGTGGGATTCAACCCCAAGAACTCCAGCAGTTGCCCTCTCAGGGGATTAATTGGTAAGAATGGTTAATTAATGTGGTCTCATCAGGCTCTCCCAGTTTGTGCTTACCCTCAGTGCCAGTGTCAGGGCAGAGCTGTTACTCCACAGCATGGGGATGGAGTTCAGGCACCTTTACAAGCTTGCAGGAGCCAAGCCAGCAGCCCAATGCAAAGTAAATTAATAGAGATTTATTAGAGAGTTTCCATCTATTGTCATGACTTTTTATATTTTACTACTTTAAAAAGAGCAATTCCACCATGTCCTCAACTTCCCATGTTACAGTCACATCAGTCCTCTGATTTATCTCCCATGAGCACTCCTGGATACACAGACGCTTTTTTTCTTTTTTTAAAAGCTTAAATGACCACCAGGACAAAGTGCTAACATGTTTTAAAATTATCTAAAACCAGGATATCAACCTATTACTTCTACCTTAAGTCTCCATGAATGCAAAGTCTTGATCAGGAGTGACACAAGCTACATAAAAACCTGCAAGGAAAAAAAAAAAGCAACCTCAAACCAATGAATTCTCAGAAACTTACACTTTTGCTGATCTGGCAACGATCTCTCCTATCAATGCTTATAACCTAGGACAAAGAGGCTCTGAGTAGAAATTTAACTATAAAGAAATGCAGACACATCAATGACACCAGGATTTTTTTTTTAAAGACTTTTCAATTTTTATACAACAAAATTTTCAACTGAAAATACTTTTTCACAACAGTGGAGCAAGCAGTAATTGCCATGTGTGCATTCACAGAACATCACGAGCTAAAACAAAGATGGACAACATCACAAACAGGATCAGACACTCTCCTCTGCTTATCTGCTGTCCAACCTCATTCCGTGGTAATGGAAGTGTTTTCTGCACAGGTCTTTGCAAGTGAGTTCACAAATCAAACCTCTACAGCTTGAGGGTTCTGCATAGAAATCTACGTCCTTGTGAGATGGTAACAGGATGTCCCAGCACAGTTTCCTCAAGAGTTCCACAGTTTCACACGTGGTCACTAAGATCTACACAGAGAGCACAGGGTACAGGTGTCAGTGCTAGAACAAAGAGTGAGCCTACACTCACTTATGTAGCTTGCTTCAAGTCTCTGCTACACATTTGGATGTGGAGACTGAGTGGTTGTCTCTGCTTCAGCTCCCTCAGAACTGAGCTGACTCTGGAGGGAGGCACCTACACAGGCTGCAGGCAGCCCTGGAGCACCACCTGGAACACATGGGGTAACATGGACAGTCCTTCAATGCTTGCCCTTTTATTTTCTTTTTTCCCCCCTAAACCAAACTTGCAAGTAGTTAAGACCCCAATGCAGTAATTAATAAGCAAACTTTTACAAGCTGACTCCAGATACCACCTTCCTCCAGCACAACACAGGCAGCCTGGTTCTTCCCCCAGCAAGCCAAGGCAGAGGCATGGTGGGCAGAGGTCCATTCCTGTGGGCACACAGCTGGCATCCCGCTCCTGCCCCCAGCCTTCCAAAGGGGAACTGTGGGCTGCTGCAAAGAATCTTGTCATCTTTTACCAAAGGAGAAAGCCAGCCCTCCTTTTCAAGGACAATGGCTTCAGTGACAAACAAGTCCAAGACTCCAGGCCCAGCACAGCAGTCACTGCTTGGCCTTTTTCACAATGGTGCCCACAGCTGAGATCACTGTGGTTTTGGAGCCACTGGCACTGGTTGTCACAGTGACAACACCTGGCAGTGTTGCAGTGGTGGTGAGGATGGTGGGCTGCGCTATCGTCGTCACGGGGATGGCAGAGTCCCACTTGCTCTTCCTCTTCTGGGCATCTGTGAATTTGATTAAACCAAGCACACAAGGATTAGAATTACGTTACACGTCACCAATCCCTTCTTAACACCCTGTCTTGTTAACACTTAATATCCCACTGCTTGACTAGACAGCTTCCCCTCACATTAATTTCAGGATACACTGGCAGTAAATGGTGAGGAAAGGCAACTTTTCTCTTGGGGTACCAGGAGTTAGAGTAGAACTCTAGATCTGAACTCCAGCCAAGGGGGAGAAAGGATCACTCCCTGCCCCAAAGCAGATTTCATTTCAACAGAGCACATGTATCCCACTTGCTCAGCTACAGCACAGGACACACTCATCAGCCTCCTGTGGTTTTTCTCCCTTCCCCTCAGTTTCCAAGGCAGGAGAATGATTTCTAGTGTTTCCAAATCTCAAAATCTATCAGTCCCAGGAATACTCTACAACCACAGAGAGCAGCAGGTTTCTAGACCCACTAATAAGTCTTTTCATATCCTACTTGACCCCAGGCTTTCATTCCAAAATGACAGCCATGGAATACAGGGACTAGAGGAAAGCTAGTCCAACACCCCTTAGAAGAAACACTCCCTTGCACTATCTAGAGGATCATTCAGGAGCCTTCAGGAAGCACTAATCCCAGCATTACTGCAGCTTAAGGGGTACATTCACAGCTATTCTTTACCTCCCACAGTGGTGCTGGATGTTGTGGTCGTTGTGGAAGCAGCACTTGTTGTTGTACCCTTTTTAGTGCCAGTCACAAATTCGATCTGTGAAGCGAGAGAGACACAGGAGAAAGGGTAGAAGATAAAAAACTGAACTGTTAAGATACACAGCCTTTTTTTAACCCACAGCACCTCTCTATGTTTTTTAAAAACAGCTTTAATGTGATGTAAGACATTGGACTGGCCTCTGAGCTGCCCAGCATGCAGGAAGGAAGACACAGACCTCAGGCCATGAGAATTAAGGATTAATTAAGCTGCAACCCAGCTCCTAAGTCTGATACAATAAAAATAATGTTTGTCTTTAAAGGTACAAGCACAGAAGTCACAGAATCACTTGATCCAGCTCAGACAGGACAGATCCTGGTCATTAAACACTGTACTTGTACAGTTAGAAGCTCTTATTCATTTTCCTTTAAGGAACATGCAAGGCAAGTCCCTGCTTGCACAATTTATTGCGACTGCATCACAGCAGGAAACCTGGCAACAAGAGCTCCAACAGCACTGCAGCCTCAGAACCGCAGATCTGGGCAAGGGCATGATCAGATACCTGGGTTACTGTGCAAAAAAACAAAACACGCAGCAAGACACAGCACGCACTGCACGAAAAACCCTCCGTGTACAGGAGATGGAAGGAGCCTTCTGCAGCTTAGGTGGCAGACCTCTAACATTGGACATATTCTGATGTCAGCCACTGGGCTTGTCACAAAATGTACTAAGTTAAAACAGGCCCAGCTTTTCTAGAAATTGGATGCAACAAGGCAATATCACGGAGAACAGAAAGCAGGCATTGTCTCACACTGAGACATGGTGAGGAAATTAAGCTTTAACCAGGCTAGGCACCAGGCAAAATGTCATAAATTAAGGAAAAAGCTGTTCTTTATTCATTATCTTGCCTGTATCTGACTTACTGAATGCCATTTTTAGAACTCTGATTTAAAAATACTGACAAAACAACAGGAAATCCAGTGAAATAAACAACCTATAAATGGACCTATAAGGAAGGGCAAATAACTTGATCTGTGCAGTTCGGGAAAAGACATGCAAGAAGAAAAGAGAGATCTGGGATAAAACAAGCAGTTTTAGCACAGAAATAGCAAAGTAATAGAATGAAATTCAGCAGGGAAAGAAACAAAAGCCCTGCACTTGCATTTCTTTATTTTTTGAGTAGGTACCTTTGTGCGTTCCTTCTTGGCCTTCTCCAGTTTGTCCATCTCGATCTTCTGGGCTTTAGCTGAGAAAGAGCAGAAGATGTGAAACACTAAGAACAGTAAAATTCCATAGTTCTCATTCACACACTTCCCATGATAAGAAAAAAATTAGACTCAAATTCTATATAGAAAAATTAAACTGCCATGAAAGCAACTGCTGCTTTTTAATCAAAGCATTGCAACACTAATTTAATGATTTGAGAGATGAAAACATTGCAGAACCAATTTAAATTAAAAGCCTTTCCAAACTGATGAAGCATCAATAACATTCAGGCACATCCAACCAGAATGGAGTCATTAAAGAGCAGCATGTGATGACTTCTCATTTATACAGAAAGTGAAGACTCCAGTGCAGTTAATTAAGTACAAAACACAAAGACCTAAGCTAGGACAAAAAAAGAGACTTCCTGGAATTACCTAGTGCCTCGTAATATGAATCCTCTGACCAGCCATGAGGATCAAACATGTCCTGAAAAAAAAGAAATAAATCAGATTAGGGCTATTCCCACAGAAACACAAAACCCAGTGCAAAAATGTTTTACGTATTTCTGTTCTCTGATGATAATCAGAGGTGACAATGAGAATCATCACTGATTTCTTCCTGTGTCCCAGTGACACAAAGATCCCATCAGACCTTCTTTTATGGGACCGTGTTCTGTTGTGAATGAAGAAACAGCTTTGAAGCAAAAAGGATGCTGGGGTAAGTCATGCATTTTTCTGCTACTCAGCTTCTTTCCCCCCTCAAGGAGTTCCATTCAGACCTCCACACTTCAGTTTTTGTGCAGAATCACTGCAGCAAAGGTTGAGGCACTGAGGCTCAGTGCTGCACAGAAACGTTCACTTTACTGCAGAGGCTCAGGCTGAGGTTGCCTTACAGGACCTCTAAAAGCAAGCAGGCTCAAGAAAGCCTGAGGTGAGACTTTACACCTCTGTGTTACCTTCACCCACTCCTTTTCCAGTCACCTTTCTGTCCCTCACCTTTGGATAATTTGTACCAAGTTCATCAATGGAACAAAACTGGATCAGCTTTTCATAGATGCTGCAAAGGAAAAGCAAGAGGTCAGAACAGAACCAGGGAGGTAAAAGGGAACAGAAGTGTTTCAGATGTGTCAACAGAGGGAGGCTGTTACCTCTTCACACTACAAAGTGAAATGAGAACCTGGGAAGCTACACCTGCTACGATGGATGTGACACCCCATTATTCACAGTATTTCCCATTCTCCAAAACATCTCCCAGCTCCCAGAACAGTCACATCTTCTAAAGTACTTCATCCCAAGCCTTCACATTTAAAATCTAACCAACACCAACTCCAGATGCTGCTTTACCAAACACAAAGAAGAGTTTCACTGCTTCAGTCACAAAATTGAGAAAGACAATTTGTAAGCAGTAGTCCTTCCTGTTCGGGATCCTGCTACAACTCCAACAAAGAAGAAATTTTTTCAAATTCGCTCTGTGGTGCTGTGGTCACATGAAAAGATGGTGGCTCACCTGGGATTGCGAAATTCCTTTTTCCTCTGGATGATGTAGTTCATATCCATGCCCTCTTTCACTTTCCTCTCATACAGCTTTTGAATTTTATCCTAGAGGTGAAAGATTATAGGGTGAGCCAGGATGAAAAGAAGCAGCACACCAGCTGACTACTGTACATGCGGAAAGAAGTCAGTGACCTCCTTGAATGGAGCTAGGATTTCACCTTTACACCAGGGCCAGGCTGCTTAAGAGACACTTTTTCCTTGAGTGTCTGAATTGCCTTCTTGAACTGTCTGATTGGTAAAGGAATTGTCTTTGCACTTACTGAAGGCTTTAGTGATTAAAGATCTGCTCATAAGGCACAGACTCCTCCTTCCCAGTCTGCTGTTTCCCTTTACAGCCATGACATAGAGAAGCCAATTCTGAAATCCAGAGGTTCTCCCACAACTCACAGCAACCACCAACACCCACCTGCGCCTCAAGTGAGCACCTGAGAAACAGTAGCTGGGCTACCCTACTTACAGGGCAAAGCTCCTGCTCATCTGTTACCCAGGCAGAGCCAGAGCCAAGTTCTGCTGGAGAACTAAATCCAGTGTGATCATCAGGTATTGCTGGGGGTACCCAATGGCAGCCAAATGCTCTTAGGAACAATGTGCTCATAAATCCCTGCTTGGGTACCAGTCAGATGGAATCAGCTTCTCTTTGCACATCACCCACAAGGCACAAGCCCACGCCCAAGGCGACTTAACTGACCCAGGTTACAGATGTCAAGCAGTGTTCTCTCCAAAAAGGCTAAAAAATTTCAAATCAAACACGATTTTTTCCTTCCTCAGCAAGGTGGATAAAAGTACCTAAAAGTATTCCTACTCTGGTGACAGTGAAGGGACAGCAGAGGCAGGGGCTTTCAGACAGATCAGAGAGTTAAGTGGTTCTGCTAAAATATCCTCAGTAATTTCCATCATCATTTCTTTATGACAGAAATTTCTCATGTACAAGAGGGACATAAAACAAGACCAGAGGCTGGGCCTTCAGTCT
>WAAG01038828.1:110320-132533 GCA_013390105.1 Tichodroma muraria | reverse complement strand
GTTGGTACCGTGGGCACGAGGGGAGTCATGGGGCTGGGGGTAACAGCACTGGAGGTGCTGGGAGTTCCTGTAGGCCTGGGCATGGTGGAAGTGTTGGGGGTGCTGTGATGTCTGCAGGTATGCTGTGCTCATCAGGGTGCCCATGGGAATGGAATTGCCATGACCCCTTTGCTTTTGGGGTGCCCGTAGTTTTGCTGTGGTTGAGGTCCCAGTGGTGCCCATGTGGGAGTGGACACCATCCCCACCTGCCTCCCCTGCCCATCCCCTGCTTGTAGACCCTGGGGCGGACGCCTCGCTCTGTGGCATGGCTGCCACCGGCGCCTCGGGCACCAACGCGGTGCGCTACGGCACCATGCGCCCCAACGTGCTCAACCTGCGCGTGGTGCTGCCGGACGGGCGCCTGCTCCACACCGCCGGCCCCAGGCGCCAGCCCAGGTGGGTGCCGGCAGGCCGGGGGCTGGGCTGGGCTGGCCATGTGCCACGTGGGTGCCTGCTCACCAGCTCTGTGCAGGAAGCGGGCGGCCGGCTACGACCTGACCTCGCTCTTCGTGGGCTCTGAGGGTACTCTGGGCTTCCTGACTCAGGCCACGCTGCGCCTGCACCCCCTGCCCGAGGCCACTGCTGTCACCGTCGCCTCCTTCCCCAGCGTGGGGGCGGCCGTGGCTTGCACTGTCCAGGTCCTGCAGGCCGCTGTGCCTGTGGCCCGCATCGGTGAGTGACCGCGGCCAGAGGTGTAGCTGGGAGTCCAGGTGCCAGGGGTGGAGCTCAACACTGCCTCCTCCCACCCAGAGTTCCTGGATGAGGTGATGGCAGACGCCTGTGGCCGCTTCAGTGAGATAGGGCTACCAGTGGCAGCCACGCTCCTCCTGGAGCTGCATGGCTCCCGGCATAGCCTGGCTGAGCAGCAGCAGCAGACGGGTATGGCTGGGAATAGGGAGGAGGAGAGGGTATCTAGGGCTGGGGGCCATGATGGATACCCAGGGATGAGGGATGGGTGCCCAGGGACAGGGGGACCAGGGTGTTCTGAAGTGAAGCATGGTGCTGGGGGGCCATGATGTGGCACTGGGGTGAGTGATGGATGTCCAGGACATGGGAAAGTGGGACCAGGCATGTCCTGGGGTGAGCCCAGGGCTCGGTGGGGATTTGAGACCTTGAGGTTATCAGGATAAGGGACAAGTGCCCAGAGCCTGCTGCCTATGGATAGGGGATGGGAGATCAGGGGTGTCCTGAGGAGAGGGTTAGGTGCCCAGGACCAGGGAGAGGGGACCAGCAATGTATACTTGGGATGGGGACTGGGAAGACACTAGGGTGAGGGATCAGTGTGTTCACTGGGGGTCTGCTGAGGAGCTTATGGAGATGGGATAGGGGGACCAGAGGTGTCACAGGGTGGTGGACAGGATTGAGGGACAAGGGGCAGAGGGACCAGTAGTATCCTAGGATGTGGGATGGGTGCTCAGGATGGGCACTGGAGGTCCTGTGTGAGGACTGGGTGCCTGGGGGTGCCGGGGGTCCTGTCTCAGAGCTCCTGGTCACCATCAGAGGAGATCGTGCAACAGAATGGTGGCTCCAGGCTGGCCTGGGCGGAGGGGCTGGAGGAGCGCGAGCAGCTCTGGTCCATGCGCCACAATGCCTGGTACGCTGCCCTGGCCCTGCGGCCCGGCTGCCAGGTGAGGCACAAGGATGGGGACGATGGTGGCAGCGCCTCTGGTGCTGTGAGTGACACAGCTCTGCCCTCTCTGTCCCAGGGGTACTCCACGGATGTCTGTGTGCCCATCTCCCGCCTGCCTGACGTGGTGGTGGAGACCAAGCAGGACCTGCAGGCCTCCGGCCTCACCGGTCAGCAGGGCCACAGCCCCTTGGGACAGAGGGGGTTGAGGGGTCACCGTCTTCCACGCCACACCCCATCTGACCCATGGCCTTGCAGGACCCATGGTGGGACACGTGGGCGATGGCAACTTCCACTGCATCCTCGTCTTCAACTCCCAGGACCCGGAGGAGGCCCAGCGCATCCACACCTTCACCCAGCGCCTGGGCAGGTGGGGCCAGGGTGCTCTGGGGGGCTGGGGCTGGATGGACAGATGTCCCCATCCCCTGTCCCTCCTTGTCCCACAGGCGGGCACTGGCAGCAGGTGGCACCTGCACTGGGGAGCACGGCGTGGGGCTGGGCAAGCGGGCACTGCTGCAGGAGGAGCTGGGCCAGGAGGGCCTGGACACCCTGCGCTCCATCAAGGCTGCACTCGACCCCCACAACCTCATGAACCCTGGCAAGGTGCTCTGAGGGGAAGCACCAGTGCTGAGCTGGCAGTGGGGAGCCTGAGCCCCTGGAGTCAGGGCCAGGGTGGCCATGCTGCCATGCTGTGCCACTCTATCTGTCCCTACAAATTCCCCCATCCCCACCTCTGAGGGTGAGGGATCTTCAAACCCCCAATAAATCCTTTGGACTTGCACTGTCCACGTGCTGTGAAGTTGTTAGGGGGACAGGACCCCCCAGCTCCCTCCCAGGAGGCCCCTGTCCCAGATAGCACACACAGGGCAGGGCATTGTCAGGGTCCCATTCAGACACTTCTCCTGAGCTGCAGTGCTGCTGGTGCCAGGTATGAGCTCTCTGGGACCTGCCAAGCATTACTGTGGCCATCCCCACGTGGCAGGCACAGAGAAGGGGAATTGGCGTGGGTGGGGGGCTCCAGCACCCCACTGGCATCATCTGCTTCACCAAGAAAGCTAGTGAAATAAAATAACAGTGAATATTTTATTGAACATTGTTTTAATACCATATCAAAACACCTTGACTAATGAAGGAAGCTCCCCCCAAGCTCTGAACTCTTTTTTTCCCCCGGATTTTTTTTAATATATAAATACAGAAAGGTTTCCCGCAGGGGCACGGCCACCGGCAGGGGAGGTCTCACCAACGAAAACGCGCCCGCCGCGCCAGGAGGGGACGGGGGTGGGCGAGGGGGGTCACTGCCATGAAATGACACCATCTTGGCACCTCCAGCAAAGCCACCCCCTGTGACCAGGGGTGGCTGGGGGCATCTGGGGGGCCACTGGGGCCCTACCCATACCCTCCTCAAAAGGGTCCAACTCAAAGCCGATGGAAAAGAAAGAGGGGAGGCGGTTTTGGCAAGAGGAGCCCGGCGAGGGGGCACGGGAGGGGCGGCGGGGATGCTGCAGCTCTCCAGTCTCTGAGTGGTTATAGCTGAGTTAAAGAGTGACCAGTCTGTAAACATCACCGGGGCAGGGAAGCTCAAATTGAAGAACACGCCAGTCAACACGAAGCTTCAGTTGTGGTTTGTTGTTTGGTTTTTTTTTTTGTCCATTTTCTCTTTTTTTTCTTCTTTTTTTTTCGTTTTTTTCCTTTTTTTTTTGTCATTGTAAACACTTGAAAGACGGACCCCTGTGACTCAGCAGGGGGGAGCAGTGGCCCTGCTCCCGGCGTGGGGCAGAGTCCCCATCTCAACGCTGCCGGGGCCGGGGTGAAGATCTCCAAAAGGGAGATGGGAGAGAGGAGGAATTTCCCGTTTAGTCAGTGCAAAAAAACCGAGCAGAGCCCCCGGGCGAGTCCGGGTGGGAGGTGGGGGGGTGCCGGTGAGAAATGCCGCGTTGCTCCGTTTGGCCGGCTGTCCCCCGGCAGCTTTCCCCTTTCGGTTCGGGGAGAAAAGCCAAACATCATGGCAGGGTTTCAGCCGAGGGCGTCCCCGGGGCCTCCCTGGCAGGCAGAGCTCTCCTGGTGACCAGCGGCTGTGGAGGGGAGAGCAGGTCGCTCTGCTTTTCTCACACTGTCGTCTCCTGGATGTTTCTTTTTGTTTTAAGTCTTTTAAATTAAGAAACAAAACAAAACAAAACAAAAAGCAGAAAAACAACAGAACAAATAAAAATAAAATAAAATAAAATAAAAACTGCGCCGTTGTCCCAAGTGGATTCAAGTTTCTGGGTTTTATTTTTGTCTTCTCGAGGAATTTAAAGTCAGCCCAAAACTCCAGGCGGGGCAGGGGGGACAGGGAGAGGAGGTACAGCAGGTATAGCAAGGTGCCCTGCAAAGGCAGAGAGAGACCATCCCGGGTGAGGAGCAGGAGTCCTGGCTGTCATGTCCCACCCTATCCCACCCCATCCTCCACTTCCAGCCCTGGATTTAAACCCAGCATGGGAATGTCCCTTCTGAGCAGTCCCTCACAGGCTCACCTTAGAGAGAAGTCAGCAAGCACGCTCGGCGGGTCAATCAGAAGGATGCTCTGGGCAAGATCTGTTCACTTCAAACCATGAGTCTATACAGCTGCAAGAGGAGAGCATGTTGCCACCATGCTGCTGAGCCTCAGGTGTCCCCGCCAGTCCCCTTGCCACCCGCCTGGCTATCCCCTCATGGTACCTTTTGTGATAAATGCAGAGGCAGGGCAGCCTGGCTATCGTGTCACCCTGCAGCAGCTCCTCCAGGCAGATCACGCACTCGCCGGCGTCCTTGGTCAGCACATCATCTGGGAGGGGAGGAGAGGGCAACAATGAGACGGGGATCACCACAGCATTCCCCTCCTTGGGATGGAGGGGAGCCCAGGGTCACTGCTGCGGGGGCAGCAGGGATGGGGTGGAATGGCAGCAGTGCTGGAAAACACTGGCAGGAGGCTCATGTGGAGGCACAGGGGGGACATGCGTCTGGGGCATCTGGAGTGAACACAACTCCTACCCCTGGCTTCCAAAAGATCACCAACCAGTAGGGGGTGAGCATCACTCCCACACCAGCGGTCAGGAGAGGTGGGAGATGCCAAGGCTTGCAGCCCAGTGCTCAGCCTCAGGAGCCACCCTGCCAGCAAGGAGGGGAGGAAGGCAAGGACCCTTTGGGGGGCAGCCCAGGAGGACACGCACCAGCATGGCTCCTTCTGGCACAGAGGGGAGGGGAGGGGGCCCCCTCGGGGTAGGAGGCTGTGTTACAAGGAAGCCCAAAAGCAAAAGCAGCAGGCTTGAGCCATGACAGGGGAGCAGAGTGGAGCAGCACCATCCTGCCGGAGCACAGCCCTCTTGGGAAGCCCAGCCAAGCCGCCCGCCTGCAGCAAATGCCTCTTCAGCCTGCCCGGAGCCATCCCAGGGTGGCAGGACACTGTGTCCCCCACACAGCCTGGCCCTTACCGTTGTAGGAGAGGCGAGGTTTGCTCAGACACATGATAAAGTGCATTTCCATCTCGTCAGAAGCCACAGATTTGGAGCAAATGGGGCACTTGAAACCTAGAAGGAGAGCAGAGAGATGAGCCCTTAGTGAGGGCAGGAGTCACCTGCCCTGCATCCTGGGGAGCCCCTGGGGTCATGGTGGGGCACGGCAGTGGGCAGCCCCTCACCTGCTGCCTGCATGGTGACCCTCACCCCACACAGCACCCACTGGGCACCCACTCATCCTGTGCCGGCCACCAGCAGCGCCAGTGTGGGGGGCAGCCACTGAACAGGGGACAGCCGACGAGCTGGCGCGCTGGCCGTCCCTGTGCCCGCCGCGCAGAGGGCACGGAGAGCGTGCCAAGGCAGTGCACACGTGGCCATCAGCTGCTGCCAGGCCTTAAAGGGCGAGCAGCAGCCTGGGGCATGCAGCACCCAGCCATCGGCAGTGCATGGGCACGTCCCTGTGCCTAGACAGTGCTGTCCCTGCTGCCAGAGCTCAGCACCACATGGCTGAGCCAGGAAAGCTGCAAGGAAAGAATTTTTTTCTATGGCTGCAGCAGAGGACTGGCAGATCGGAGCTTTAAACACAAATGGCTGCTTTGTCCAGCTTTCCACAGGAGTGAAGTGATCACCCCTCTGCTGCCAGCCTGCCTCCTCAGGAGCAGGGGGACACTGCAGGCTGATGAGCTAGCTTGACCTTGGCCCTGCCTGGTGATCTGGGTTCTTGGATAAAGCTGGATGGGATGCCCAGATCTGCTTTGTGATCTTGCTTGGGGTGGTGGCAGGGTGTCACACCACTGTCATCACCTGCTCGAGCCATGCAGACCACCAGGGCATCGGCCCCTGCCCTACTGAGTGAAACTGCCCCAAATGCAATTTGTAAGCCCCTAACTCACAAGGAGCAGAACCCAAACAGCCCTGTAGGTCACTCATCTGGGACTCCCTGCCCTTCCATTGCCGCCAGCTCGAGGCCATGTGGTTTGTCACTGCCCAGCAGAGCAGCGCAGCTCAAGCCGAACACGCGCGTGCCACCACCACGGGTTTGCACCAGAATATCCAGCAATTCCCTGCCTGCAGAGGGAGAGGGTAATTTAAGGATCTGCCTTCTAAAAGCAGATCAGGTTTGACTGCAGTGCTGCTTAAGAGCTTTCTTCATATATATGCAAAGGCTGCTCAGGAATGAAAAGAAAAAGGATGTACACAAATGATCTAAGGATGAATCAGGTTCTTGTTTGCCACCATAAGGATGTGGACAGGGCATTTTTTTTGCTTCTTGTAAGGGAAAAAGTACAGGGTGGCTTTAAGGAGAGACAGCTCAGACCTCTGCTGTGCAAGCAGCCCCTGTAACTTCTCAGCACCCCAGTATTCATTAGCAGCAGTGATAAATACAGTTTACTTCCCAGGTCCTTGGATCCTGCCCCTCCAGAGTGTTGTTATTTCCCAGGAGGGTGCAGCAAGGATGATCACCATGGATGGTATGGGATTGGCTCTAAAAGCACCTGCTAAAAGAAGGAGTCCTCAAGCCCAGGGGCCCCTCCAGTGAGGCGTCCTGCTGGCCTGCAGCATTGCCATGCTGGTAACACATCCCTGCCCCAGCCTGGCTGAGCCACAGGGTCTCTGCTCTGAGTCCGGCCCCAACTGCATCAAGCCCCAGGCGATAGGGCAGTGCCGCAGCCAGGGCCCCGTGGGCAGCAGCACCGATCTGCCTTCTCCTCTCCAGCCTAATTTTACTCCTGACCGATTTATACCTTGTGGCAGCCGTGCCCATTAGCTGAAGTAGCTGTTTTTTTTCCTCCTCCCAAGTGTTTACCCGCCCGGTGTATTTATAGCGTGGATAGCTCGGATAGCCTCCCAGCCTGCCTGCTGCAAGAGCCGACGGGCCTCCCCTCCCGAGACACCCTCCCGGTGCCCCGCTCCCCCGGCAGCCCGCCTGCCCCCGTCCCGCCTGAACTGACCCCGCCCGCAGCGCCACAGGCACCGGTCCCTACCGGGGGAGCTCCGGGCACTGCTTTCCAGCAGCAAGTCCCTGGAACGGCTGTCAAGGGCTCACTTTGGAAAAGGCATTTTGTCTGCAAACTCTGTGTCAGGGCATGGCATTCGTAGAGGTTCAGTGCTGTTCCCTGTGCTGCGTGTGGGAAGACCTCGTTTCCTCTGGTCCCCCCTTTTCTGTGCCAATGTGTTATTTTAAAGAGCTGTCCCAGATCTGCCAGCTCCGGCAGCACCCGAAGGGATCCTACAAGACGTGCAACCAATGTAAAGGGAAAAGGCCCCAGATGAAACTGCCTGGTCTGTGGCTGCCAGGGCACGGCTGCCAGCAAAGCAGTGGGGCCAGGCAAAGAGCAGGGTCCTTTGCAGGCTCCAGTGAGCGGCTGTTGCTGTATCTCCAGGCCTCTTTGCTAGCTGGGATAGCTTTAGCACGGTTATAAATAGCCAGCATGAGCACTCCTCATGCTCCTCATTGCTCCCTGGGCAGCTGGCTGGGGCACCGGGACTCCTGACGCCGCCACAGCCCCGTGGCAAGGACGTGAGGACATTGGGCAGATGGAGGGGCCCAGGCTCAAGCCCCAGCATGTATGTGGCATCCTCCAGCCAGACAGGTCTGGGGGCTGAGCCAAGTGCAGCAGAGCACACACTTTCCTGGCTCTGCATTTCACAAGATGGAGGGGGGGAAAAGAAAGGAAAGATGAATACACATTTGCGTAAACCCCCACGTTGAGCAGGAGCGAGGAGCTGGTGTGGAAAGGACCCCAGGGCGGGGGGATGCCCTGCACCACAGCTGTCAGCACAAATATTTGACATTGCAAAAGCAACTGCTTGTGTTTCCCTTCGTGGCAGGCACAGGAGCCCACCACCAGTGGGAAAGGGGAGGCAGAGGTGAACCCCCTCACCCCTTTTCCAGGCGACCTTTGGGTGAAGGTGATAGGCAGAGAACCAGTGAGGCCAGGGGACAGCCAGTACCAAACAGTGGCAGGCACCAAGCCCAGTGCCTTCCCTTCACAGTTCAGGCAGGAGCCTGTCCTGAGGATGAAAGAGCTGCTCTCCACATGGCCAGCCCCCTCCAGGCCATGGTATTTTCCACATTCCCCGAAATCCCCGTTAATTTATCCTGCCTAAGCTGCCAGCCGGAGCAACGCAGGAGATTACATTTTGACAGCTGCTCATGGAAAATTCAGCTCCCTCCCTCCTCCTCAAGCCCTTTCCACCCTCCTCCCACACGCCTAAAAAAAAAGATAGGAAGGGCCCAGCTATTCCTCCTTGCCTGGGCCTTCCATACCTATGGAGAGGCCTGAGGGCTGCTCCAGGGAAAGGCCATGGACACTTCCTCCCTCCCAAGACATCTGGTGCCAGCTCCTGCCCATAGCACATTAAACCTGGCACTGTCACATCATGCAGAAATGTGTGGGCAGGTACCAGCTCCCAACAAGAGTAAGTGAAGAGGAGGGTGCTGCAGGAAGGGGCCTGGCCTGGAAAGGCAGGTTCAGGTCAAGACCTGGCCTCTTGCACCTTGCAGGAGACTTTGAGAAAGCCAAGGTCTTTCAGGGCTGTGAGACAGGCTGGCAGGTGAGCTAGTCTCTCCAATGGCTTGGTCTAGAAACCAGAAGCAAGTGGCGCTGGTGCTCTCCAGAGGCTACTACCCTCTGAGTATTTTTAGGAAGGTTATATGGTTAATTTTAGACAGTTGGGCAAAGTAGAGCTGGGAACCTCTGAAAATCTCCATCTGATCCTATGAATGCTGAAAAAGCCTGATGGTTAACCCTCACAGTATCAAAAGCACTGCCACAGAATTGCAAGGAACTTAGTGATGGTGGGAAGATTGAGACACGTTTCCAACCCATTTCTAAGTATCACAAACAGAGCTGATTCTAGAGCTGGAATAGGAAATTCCCATCTCTTATGTGTACTGACCTACAACAGGGTCAACCACACCATGTCCTGCGAGTGGAAGTGGCTGCTCTCCTCAGGGGTGGGTGAGACCATGTCCACAGGAGCTGCAAGCCTGTCCCAGATCCCAGGGAAGGCATGTGCCATGTCTACCTTCACCTGCCAAACCCTCCTCCTGCTGGATGTGCCTCCAGGCAGATTGCTTACAGGCCATGGTGCCACCAGGAGTAGCCCTGGCAGTAGGATACTCTGGCTCTGTTACTGGCAGGTGGATGAAACATGGAGAGCAGCACCTTTTCCACTGCACAGCACCTCCAGCAGTGGGAGGAAGACTCTGGTGGGGATGATGGGCTCTGAAGGCAGGAGGAAGCAGCAGCCCAGGCACAACACCAGCAACTGACCCCGTACAGCATTCACCAACAGGATCCCTGGTTGCCCAGTTTCCCACTACTGCCATGGGATAAACCAGGAGCCCTGTGAGTGGGAGCAGCAATGCAAACTCCCCTAAACAAGCCTGCCCCAGGAAGGATCCCTTCTCTGGTGCCCAGGCACCCCACAGGATACCTGGAGAACCAGGGAGCTTGGGTAAGCTCCAGGACGCCTGATGATTATGGAAGGTTTGGAATCCTCAGCTGCACAGCCCATCTCCATGTCTCTAGAGAGCATCCTGGGCTCCCAGCCAAGGGAGCTGGCATATACCAGGTGAGGATGCATCCAAACACGAGATAAAACCAGAGAATATTTGGTCCAGGCAAAAAGTCCTGTTACTTTCCCCTTGCTGAGTAAACCATGAGCATCCCCACCTTCCACCATGGCTTCCCTAACACTTCTAGCTGAACCAGGACCAGGTGGAAGCTAGAATGAATACATGGATCATCTTGGAAAAAAACTAGACTAGTGATTGAAGAGGAGGGAAAGACTGAATGACCAATTGGTCAGCCTGAAGCATGTGGGGTTGGGTGAGGCAAAGGGGTTCCAAGTCTTCCCCTTCCCTTACCCCTCCAGGACTCCAGCACAGCCCCAGGAGGGAAGAAGAGATCAGGGAGGAGTTGTCATCTGTGCCAGTCAAGTGAAGGAAATCTGAAGAGCCAAGATATTCAGACACAACATCTCCTAGAAAATAAAATTCCCTATGGGTTTAAAGCAGCCTCATTTTTTTAAAGCGACGGTCACAGAGCAGTACATTGGATATGGCACATGGATGGGGCACAATGGGGACCTGGCAGCTGAGGACTCCATGAGTGTCCCCTCACCAGTAGAAGCCCACCATGGGAGTGACGCTCTACCAGCCTCAGCGATGAAATCGGGTGATGCTGCAGGAGGCAGCATCAAGTGTCAGCAGGCCAGGATCCACTTACCCCTGCAGAAGGAAACGGCATCAGCTGCACGGGCAGAGGCAGGAGCCACGGTCCAAGGCAGCCCTGCTGCCCCGGCAGGACTCAGGGCACCGGGTGAACTCCACGGTGGTGCTGGGCTACTGTGCAGCACAAGGGCTGACACGAGCAGGGACACGTAGGCAGGAAGGAGTAAAGCAGTTAAGCTGCCTCATTTGCCAGCTTTGAAAAAGCGAGCGTCCTTCCTCCTCATTCAAGGCCGCAGAGAGGTGGGAGAGCATAAAGGATGGGTCCAGGGTGGAAATAAGATATCCCACCTTCCGGGGGACGGAAGGGAGGCAGGGCTGGCGTGCAGTAGCTCCTGGCAAAATCCCCACGTGGCAGGCATCTGCTGTCAGGTCAGCCACACACCAGCCAAAGGTGGCAGGGATGTGCCGCAGAACACGAAGCTGGCCAAGGGCAGCACCGTTCTAATTCTCAAGGCATTGTGTTTTGGAGACACCTCTGCCCACTCCCACCTGACTCAAGCCACAAAGAGGAGATGTAGCAGCAAGGACAAGGCATTACTGCTTCAGGTGGGAAGTAGGGAAGCCAATGGAGTCAGAGAGGTGCAGGACACAGAGCAGAGGGGCTGGATGTCAGCACATCACAGAAGCCCAAGGCTAGCTTGCTGCAAGCCAGGAGGCAGAGCTATTTTTTTTTAGTCAGTTGGGTTCTTATGGAGGTGGTGGGGGAGGATGGGAAGAAGAACAGATTGCAATTCTGGGGCTGAGGAAAGCTGGAGAGTTGGAAAGGAGCAGGAGACACGGGAGAGGGAACCCCACAGGAACATTTGCTCCAGAGCACCCAAAGCTATCAATTCTCAGTAGATGGACACACCAAAGCCTTACAAAACACCTGCAGCACAGCCCACAAGCACTGAGAAGCAAGAGGGTAAAGAGGCCTGGTTATATGGTAACAGGATGTCCAGACACCAAGTACCCTCCTTGCCTGTCATTGTTTGAGCATTGCCCCTTTCATGGTTGTAATAGCAATTTTTGAACAGAAGCACTTATGCTAAGACTGAGATCATCTCCCTCCTATAGCTCAGGCTATACTGCAGGATCAGTTCCCCCAGACCTGGATGAAAAAGGCAACTTCTCAGGGTCACCCTGTCTTCTGGCAAGTCCTAGTTAACTGCAGAAACACTCCCCCAGCTGCTGTGAACAGGTTTCATAAGGAAGAATGTGTAGCCCAAAGCTAATTTTAGCATCCCAGAGAAGAGCAAAGTTAATCAGAGGGGTCCTGGGTGATAGCCCAGCGAAGGCATTAACACCTCCAGCTCCTGCTGTCAGGCTGCAGGGCTCAGATTTATGAAGTTACAAGCTTATCCAGGGCTCCTGCTAGTCACAAAACAGGTCTGGGGTCATCTCATGGCTCAGGAGAACTGCAGGGATGCTCTGGTGCTGCCTTCACACCTCTCAAGGGATGCTCAGGCATTCAAATTCACTGCCCAGAGAGGACAATGATCCTGCAGGCACACCTGGGAATTTCCAAAGGGTTTGCCTGAATGCCTGTTTTTTTCCTCCCACATATTTCTCATAGGAAGGAGGAGGCCCAGCCAAAGCCCTGCTGTGGGCAGCAATCATCCACAAGATGCACAGAGCCAGCAGGGCAATGAGGGGGTCCCAGGTGCTGAAAAGAAGGAGCACAGGGGATCCTCTGGCAGCATAGTGGGATGCAGCAATTTGGAAATCAGAGCAGGAAGGGACAGAGTTTGGCACTTTGGCTTGGCAAAGGCTGGGAGGGAGCAGCGAGGCAACGTCACGCGGGGACTGGTGATGTGAGTCATTTCTGACTAAGATATCCGCTGGGGAGGCACCCACGGAGTCCCCACTGCCAGGCTCCAGCACTGAGGAGCTGCCAGAGGAATTCCCACTTTTGGAAAGGTTGAAGCACCAAAGCCTGACCTGAGCCACTCCCAAACGCAGCCAGATCTGACCTCATGGGGTGACTTGCTTCATGAGCCCTGGGTTTTTCCAAAGCAGAAAACTTGTGCTTTGATGCTGTGAGGCTTCATCATGCCTCATCTTCAGATGATCTCTTGAGAGGATGATGGGACACTCCAAAGGCACATGATGACAAGCCCTGGCTTTGTGATGCTGGGAGTATGGCCAAGCACTGGTCACACCCACATACCCCTTCCTGCCAGGAAGTGATCCCAAACAGCTCCTGGGACACCTCCTCCCCAGGCATTCCACAGCAGCACTGCACAAAGAGCATGGTGGAGGGTGTCTTCGTGCCTGGGCCATGGTGGCAGGATCACTGAGGCAACTATTTTTCATCTGTGCAACACCCCCAACCCTTGGGGTGCGTGGAAAGGATGACACATTGCTTTTTTGGGGTAGAGAAAGGGCAATTTTTATGTATTGGGCAGCAAACAGAGCATAAAAGGCACACAGAGCTGCACCCACAAGCAGTGCGTGGCTGGGGAACACTTGTGGCCAGTTCACAGTGGTTGTTTCTGTAGAAAGACAAAAAAATTTGAAATTTTTCCACCACTGGAAAAAAAAAAACTTAAGTGAGGAGCATGCTGCCGAGCAAGCCCTGACCTCACCTGCCCTTCACATGGTAGGAAGGGCTGCATGGCACAGAGCATCTCCCTGCTCCCCAGGAGAGACTGTGACTGCTGAGGGATACCCAGTGAATGCCCCAGCCTACCAGGACAGCAGGAAGAGGAAAAAGCAGGTGCAAAGCTGGGGGTTGATCACTCTTCTCTGTTGTACATGGTGCAGAAGGGCAGGGATTCTCCACAGCGCCAAGCTGCCTGGACAGGCAGCATGAGCACCCCTTTGACAGCCAAAGGCTAGGGATTTGGGAGGAAGATCTATGCTGAGGACAGGGATACACCACTCCAGAGCTTCCCAGCTGCCTTTGTAGCATGGAGGCGGCTGGCAGACAGAGCCAGCTTTGTGCAGATCCAGAAGCCCTCCAAAACACAAAGCACAGCATCTCAGAGGAATGAGCCCCTCAGAGAGTGGCAGGGTCTGCCCACGATGGATCCTGATGGAGGAGGCAGGAGGGGCTACACACTGTGCCACAGGCAGGAACAACCCTGCCCGGGTGTCCCGCCTTCTCTGTCCCTTTGCTTCAACATGTGCCAACCTCCAATATGAAAAGGGCTCCTTCTGAGGAAGGAGACAGTGGGGCTGCAGATGACAAAAATCCCAGCTGTGGGATTTGAAGTTCTCTCTTCCCTATCACAAAAGGCAACACTCTGAGGAGCAGAGTGTAACCCCACTTCCCCAGCTGGGCAGGGCCTTGTGAAGCAGCATCTTCCCGTGAAACATTCACCCAGGACTAGGTGCAGAGTACCACCTGTTTTGTACCTATCTACAGGGAGCAAAAAGAAATCAAAGGCGTCTAAAAACCCCGTCAGAAGGGTAAGATCCAGGCAAATAGCAGACTTCAAGGGCTATGAAACCAGGGGCACAATAAATAAGCAAATGGACGTTAGTTTCAAAGCAGCAATATCTGACCGGGGATAACCTGAAATGCCAAGGCAGGTTACTCAGCCTCAGCCCCTCCTGCTCAGCACCAGCTTAACAGAGGGTTGGCCCAAAACTGATCTCAGCCCATACTGACTCAACCTCCCTGCAGACAGTAATTTAAGCCATCTGCCTAGAGCCAACCTCGCCTCCTTTTCCCTGGCTACAGATGTACAGGCCCTGGATGCACGGATTGAAAGGTGGATCTCATTCCTCTGCAAAGCTTCCGATGAAGTGCAGCTCCATCACCTTGTAGGAAGAGCTCCCAAATGAATTACTGCAATTACCCCAGCTGCAGGAGAAACTGCAGGTTTTCCCCCCACTGGTGACAAAGACTTCTCCAAAAAACAATCCCCCAAACACCCACCACCCCAAGCTGTAATGCAACCATCCAGGATGTGAAGAGCAGAGCCCCGGCACCACCCTCAAATCACTGAGCTGTGATCAGAGAAACTCAGAGCCATGGTGAAAGCCAGGGGGAGAAGGGAGAGAGCTGTCTTTCAGGGCAGCAACAGGCTGCAAAAAAGACACAGAGGACATGGAAATGTCAGTGGCCTCATCCTGGAAGGAAATAAAATGCTGGGCAGGGATGTGGAACAGGGTCAACATCACTCAGTTCTCCTGCCTGACTGCTGCTTTCCCCCTCTTGTGTTGCAGGCAGCTGGCCTCTAAAAATACCCACTGTTGTCACGCCGTCCTGCCTGCTTGGGCCAGGAAACAGCTCTGAGCAGCTTTCAGTTCCATTCTTCATCTGCACTGCTGTGCTTCCCTCACCAGGATCTGTCCCAGCCCCTCTTCGGTGCCTTGCAAGTGACAGTCTCTCAGGAACTAAGGCCATAACTTGACACAGGCTTAATGAACCAAGGGTTCTAACTGGGAATATACAACCCTGGGAAATTTCTGCTAGGATAGCTAAAACTAGCAAAAAGGTAAATATTTCCACAGCATCTCTCTGCTTCTCTACAAAGTGCCACAAGACCGTTCCAAAGCACACAGTCTAGTTCCATGCCACTGATGAGAGGCCCACAGCTACATGAGTGTGGCATGAGCACAGGGAGTCACAAATTTCCCAAGCTCATTCAGCCCATAACGCCACAACTGTCCCAGGGTCAACCTGGTGCTGATGCTGGCCAGCTCTGGTCTATAGGGAAGGAGGGGAGAGAAGAATCAGCTTCACCTCAGAGGTACAGTACAGCCTCTCCAATCGTGAGGTACCATCCCCACAGGCAAAGTACACCCTGAATGAAATACCCACAAGCTGCCAACAGACCCGGCGCTGGGTCTGAGCAATGCATCTGCTCAGGCTCAGCTGATGGCACAAGGCACAAACCTGGCAGTGTGGAGGCACAGGGACCACAGCAGGGAACACCAGCGTATCAAGCCCCATGCTGGCACACAGAAACCAGCCATGAAGATCTGCCTGCTGCTTCTCTGGCCTTTCCTTCCACCTTCCTCAAATCTCAGATTGTACAGACCTGCAGTGGGCTGGAAAGTTAAACCGTGACAATAGAAAAGCAGCCCCTGTTCCCCACCACAGGCACTCCCCCCCTCCGCCTGCAGCCCAGAAGGGCAGGAAACCTGCCAGCAGCTGGGCTCTGCCCACGGGAAACGCTGTGCAGCGGCATGAGAAGAGGCCCCAGGCAGCAGAGCTTCCTGAAGCTGCAGCTCCAACAGCCTCCCATCAAAAAGCACCGAGCAAAAGCATTCGGCCACGCAGCACCTGCAAGGGACAGCAGGAGCACCCCTAGGGGATACTCAAGCCCCCAGTGGGTTCACCCACATTTGAAACCTGCCTGGTGAAACTGGGTGCAGGGCAGACATTTAAGAACCACTCTTAACCACTCTTTATCTGAAATTAAAAAATCGGTGTCTCTACAGAGGGAGGCTTGTTGTACCCTGATGTATAGCCAGGCCAAAGCAGGTGGGCAAAGTGCTCTGCATCAGGGCCTGCTGCTTTACAGCATCACTTGGCTGCTCATGCACATCATTCCCAAGCCCTTATGATTTCAGTTTTCAAGGGAACCAGGAGAAAGCCAGGTCACATTTACTCAAAACCAAGTACTCAGCACATCTGGGGTTTTGGTGTACCAGCAGCAGATGCCACGAAACGCACCTCGCGGTTGCCACCGTCTGCTTGGGGCACCACAAGACTGGTCCCTGCAAAGGAAATTTATCTGAAGAGCCCTTTGCTGCCTGTCTGATCTGTCACATGAGAGATTACATCGGAGGGGGGGAAAAAAAAAGCTTTTTTTTTTTTTCTCCTTCTCCAAAGTGGGCTTTTCTCCCTCCCTGCGCTTCTCTTGAAATTAATTTTCAGCATTTAGCAGCATTTTCCCATGACTCTGTGCGGCTGCCTTGGCCAGGCGCCAGCCTGATACTGCTCCTCCACCAAAGATGTCTGTATCTGATTGATCCTCCGGCCAGCGAACGAGAGAGAGGAGAGAGAAGCCTTAATAGCACATTAATAAATAAGAGAAGCCTTTATGGTTATTCCAGTCACTGGAACAAACATCTCAGCAAAACAAACCAGCATGGGATAAACTTACGTCACAGGCTGGGAAGACAATCCTGGCTGGGAAGTGGGTCAGCCCAGGAGCACGAGAGCATCGTTCTCAGCATCCCTAGAAGATACATGTGCGGAAGAGGGAGAGGGCACCCAGCTACCCTATGCTGATTTATGCACAGGTTCATAGAGGAGAGAGCCCAGTTAACGAGCACAGAAATTAGCGCCTCGTTCCTGAGGAAAGCAGTCGGTGTTTCAGAGGGCACCGGGGAGGCAAGGCAGTGCAGAGCCAGCCTGCGCTCGCTCCCGCTGCGGAGACTGAAGATAACTGCCGCCACTGCCGGCTTCTCACGCGCAACGCCAACGTTGACGCACTTAAACTTCATCTCCAGCTCTGGTGTGCATTAAAGCTGCCTTTGAGTCTCCTGTCTTCAGGTGTTCAGCACTTTGCTCCTCTGAGGTAGCCGCTGCCTCTTCCCTCCATCCCAGGTGGATGCTGCCCTGGCAGCTGGCTCACAGAAGGCAGAAGCAGGAAAGCATCCCCTCCAGACCTGGAGATCCCAATAGCTGAACATCACCAGTGTGGGGAGTCATCAGGACCATTTCTGCACCCACTTTCCAAATGAACCACAGGTCTGGCAATGATGCAGGTGCTTGATCTGGCTGTCAGACAGTAACCAGCACCAAACCCACAAAGAGATGGTTTGAGGACAGTCATCTTTGGAAATTTCCACTGCAAAAATAGATTCAGAATGGCAAGTTCGTGCAGACCTTGGGGTGCCCTTCCCCAGACTTAGCTCCTGGAAGTGGGTAGGGAAGCACGTATGATGTCTCATGCTGAAAACTTCATAGATTCAGTTGGAAGGGAACCACAAGGATCATCAAGTCCAGCTCCTGGCCCTGAACAGGACAACCCCAAAAGTCACACCATATGCCTGAGAGCCTTGCCCAAATACTTTCTGAACGCTGTCAGATTTGGTGCTGTGACCACTTCCTTGGGCAGCCTTCCAGTGCCCAATCACACTTTGGGTGAAAAACCTTTTCCTAACATCCTGTGTAAACCTCCCTTAGCACAGCTCTATGATGCTCCCTTGGATCCTGTCACTAGTGAAAGACAGCAAAGATTGGTGCTGACCCTCCGGTGCCCCTCCTGTGGAAGCTGCAGCCCACAATGACCTCTGCCCTCAGTCTCTTCTCCAGGCAGAACAAGCCAAGTGCCCTCAGCTGGTCTTCATACAGCTTCCCCTCTAGCCCCTTCACTATCTTCATGTCCCTCCTCTGGATGCTCTCTAACAGCTTTATATCCTTCTTGTATTGCGGTACCTAAATCTGCACACCAGACTTGAGGTGAGGCCACAGCAGTGCAGAGCAGGACAATCGCCTCCCTCAACCGGCTGGCAGTGCTGTGTCTGATACACCATGGGACACAGTGGGGGCCCATTTTGGCTGCCAGAACACACATGTGACAAGGACAGACAGGGCTGAGAGCAGCTGACCGGCAAGTTAGAATTCAGCCTTCTCGTTCTGGTGTAGAGACTGCAACGGCAGGACTATCTGAGGAGCAAGGACTGCCAGGCACCAGCGAGAAAAGGCTCAGGAATCAAAACT
Source organism: Tichodroma muraria (assembly GCA_013390105.1). NCBI lineage: Eukaryota > Metazoa > Chordata > Aves > Passeriformes > Sittidae > Tichodroma > Tichodroma muraria. Next base: position 114,543 of record WAAG01038828.1, on the reverse strand, counting down.
GTCAGAGGACAGCAAGGGTTCACCACAGACAGGCCTCTTCCCAGCTTGCAGAGAGAGTGGGGCTGCCCAACACAGGTGTTCACACACACCTTCAGCTCACCCTCCAACAAACAACTCCTAATTATCATCCCGTTACTCTGGAGCTAGATTGAAAAGTACTTCCAGTCTTTTTTGCTCTCAAACTGTGCCTGGAGAAGGACTCAGCCCAGCACCCTGGCTGCCATCTCTGCACTAAAAACCTTCCCATCTTCCTCAGGCTAGGCCTTCCTGCTCCAGGAAAAGTGCTGATGAGAACACAGCAGCTCATTTGGCAAAGAAGGCCTCCTGACATTGATGCTACCAGCTTTCAGGACAAACAGCTTGCTCTGTCAGTGCACAGAAAGCCTGTGACATTCCTGGGGGTACTGCACAGGAGGATGAGCTAGGCGTTTCCTTGGGCTAGCCAGCAGACAAGGAGATATGGATTTATTTGAGCTTCAAACACTCAAGGGCTTTGGGTGATGACTGGGATTTCCAGATAAACTTTAAGCTACTTACAGCCTCTGCAAACTCCCTTAGATCCTCTGATGAAGATGAATAACATGAGAGATACAAAGAGAACCACACAAAGCTGGAGACATGCATCACTAAACCACACATCTCCCTTTTTCTCCCTTCTTCCCACCAGCCTTGGCTTTACTGAGAAGACCTAAATAGTCATAAACCTACACAGGCAGAGTCAAGTGCTACAGGCAAACTCCGAAGTTGTGCAAGATGTGTCATTTTCCACTCATGAAGGCCAAGAAGTAGATCTCAGAAACCCTGGGAAGACAGGGAAATCCCAGAGCAGTTTCAGGTGGTGCTGGAACAGTTACATTGCTTGTGTATATGGTGGGCATGCCTTGGGAAAATCCCCATCAGGAAACAGGACTCACCCACAGAGGTGCTGTCCACTCAAAGGGAGCGACAAGCTCCACCACAAAGACCAGAGCTCCTTGCCCACCCCATTTGGAAGATAGATGCAGGCTTCACTGTTCACAAGAGCAGCAGCTCTCCTGCCCTCATCCTGGGACAGGCTAGAGGCCATCAGCCTCTAACTGTTCCTCCCATCCTGGCATCCTAGCAGCCATAGTGGAGCCCAGAGGGATTCAGCAGTGGGCTCTTCTCACTGACCATCCCCATGCACAGCTGCAGATGGCATGTGCATCATGCCAGTGATGCTGCAGTATTCACTGGCTTTGAGGACCACTTTGCAACCTCCCTCTGCACAGGCTTCCCAGCAGAATCCTCCTCTCTTCCTCCCCAGGCAGATCTAGCTCTTCTGTGGGCCTTCAACTGCAGAGAGGGGCAGGAGTGACACCAAGCAGGGAGGAGAGCTCAGCCTGCCTCAGCTTACTCCTCAGGGTCCCTGCTGAGGGGCCTGATGAGCCATGAAGCAGCTGGAAAGGCACAGAAACTGCATGGCAGATACAGGGAGCAGTGAGGCGCCAAGACTATCTGTGTGCTCCCGTTATCACAGGCACGCTGCTGCAACAACAGCACCATATCACTGCCCTCATGGCTCCTCGTTGTCCCACTGACTACCCCACAGAGCTCAGGCTGCACTTTGAGCTTCCAGCTCATCCCCCAAACCCAAGTGCTCCTGGAAAAACATGAATGCAACCCACATGCAGAGAACGGCACCATCCAGGTCTCCAGAAAGGGGCAGGCAGGGCAAGAATCTATTCTCCAGCCCTGTTATCCACAGAGCTTAGGGAAGTTCTTCTCCTTGGTAGTACAGCAGCTCAGGCAGATCCCAGAGATCCCCAGGCATGCCTCATGCCGAGTAGGTTTGGTACGTCGGCGGGTCCCCTCATCCCCACCCTCGAGTCATCCTTCAAAGGGAGAAGGGACAGTCACGCGCAGCAATGTCAAAGCTCCTCTCCATTTACCAGAGCACTGCTGCTTCAGCACTTTCCAGTGGCTAATGGAGTGGCTCAGCACCACGAGAGGAGCAGGTCGATGGGGAGGCAGGGGCGAAGATGCAAGTAGCTCTTGACTGCCCTGCTGGAGGTTAACCAGATGCAACGGGAGATTAACAGGAATTTCAGCAATCTTGCAGTGGATTACTTCCCCCCTTCCCTGCAGTCTCCAAATCCTTCATTAACTTCTTACACTAAGAGAGGAAGAGTGCAAAAGTTAAATGAGCTCTGACAAGTTTTTAGAAGGGTTTTTAAGCATCCTCTACTCCTTTTGCTATTAATTAGCAACGAGGAAGAACCACCACCGGGAGAGGCTTCAGCACGGACTGAACAGCTCTTGCTGCTGCCTGCACACGCTTCAGCTCAGCTCAAATGCTCTCAGAGGGCCCCAAAAGAGGCACCAGAGAAACCCAGTTCTTGCAGCACTTCCCACAGCTCACGCTGCAATCTTTCAAGGGCACCGTGTTTAACTTAGCAGCACTGCACTAACTCGCTCAAGTGGCTGAAAAATAGCTTACTCCATTTTGCAGCTGGCTTATTTTTCTGAACAGGTTTTTGCCTCTCAGCACTGCAGTTTAAAACGTAACTGATACTCTCTGACTGACCATTGTGAGCTGCAGGGTGCTTCTGTAATGAGACCCTTCTCGCTCCAGCGCCAGGCGCAGCAGAAGCCCCCATGGCCCTCATTCCCACAGAGCCCTGTGGAATACCTGGAAGGATGGTGCACCTTCATCTCTCTGCATTTAGAAGCCAGAGCAGCAGCACAGTCTGTGCAAGGTCACAGAGCAAGAAAGTTTGCAGGAGTGCTTGGTCTCAACTCTGGTGCCACACGCCAGCCCTCTCCATCTGCCAGGGAGGATGGCAAGCGCCTGGCTTATCCGGATCAATGGGAATCAGACCTGGGGCGTTCTGCCACCGAGGATGCAATGCAAGACACACAGCTTCAACCTAATGGAGAAGAGCAGCCCCTGGAGACTGGGTAAAGAAAAATCCCAAGATTTTTTTTTCCCAAGAAGTAGGAAAATGGGCCCCACGAGACTTTTCTTACACTTTGTTCTTATCCACTGATTCAGTTGCAGGCTTTCCTGAAAATGAGGCATTGTCCCAAGGCATATTATGAAATTCCCAGACCACGTCACACATGAGAACACAGCATTTGCAAGGGGGACGGGTGGGAGAGAAATCCCAGACTATTCCAGGAAATGCAGGGAGACATCCCTGAAATGACTTCCCCTCCAGCCAGGAGGGGAAGGGAGGACCTCCTGCCTCGCTCCCTGTACCAGCCAAAACTAGGTCAGTGACACAGCCCTGCTCACAGCCAGAGCTCCTCTCCAGACACCAGGACACATGGAAGAGTCCAGCCAGGAGGGGGAAAGGGGGTAACCTTGCCCCTTCCCATAGCCTGACACATTTCCTGCAAGAGCCCAGCTGGCCCCCCAGCCCTGTTAAAGAGACAGGCAGTTCTTACTCTGCTTCCTCCACAGCACCACAACACTGCCAACTGGCTTGAAAGAGAAAACCCACTTCGGCCTTTCCCTGGCCCTTTATTAGATAAAACAAAAGGTAAAAAAAGATCCCCACACCTTGCTTTCAAAGGTTTCCTCAGCTTCTTTCCCGGTTTCTAAGGCCGGAAACTGCTACACCTGACTAGCAACCCTCAAACACCTTCAGAAGAGACACAAGGCGCCCAGTCTGGCAGCAAAATCCAAGGTCTTGAGCTACAGCACCCTCAAGACCTCAGAACCAATATCCCTCAAGTCAAGGGGGGAGGTGGGGTGGAGGTGCCACATCCACTGCTTCATAACCTAGAGCAAAAACACCTCCCTTCTAGAAAGCTTCCTCCCTTTACAGCCCCTTCCTCCCTTGACCTTGACAGAGATGCCAGCTCCAGCACGCACCCACCCATCTATGCCGGGGAGGGGATGGGGATGAGGGTCCAAGAGGGGGGCAGCTCCCCCTTCCCGAGTGAACCGCGCCCACCGCCGCCCCCGGGCACCCACGAAGGGAGGGGAAGCCGGGGGAAGGTTCCGGGGAGCCGGCACTCACCGCTGTGCGAGCTGAACCACCGCGGTGCGATGTGAAGGGGCAGCGCGTCGGCCAGCGAGGCCCTGGCGCCCAGGTACAGCATCCCGTCTCTATGGTGACCGCCTCCCGTCTCTTGGAAACCGTTGCCATGGGCGTACGTGGAGTCGGAGCCCGGACCGCCGCCGCCGCCCGGGGCCCGCTCGGCCTCCCCCGCCGCCCGTGCCGCCGCCGCGTACAGCCCGAAGGGGACGGCGCCGG
>WAAG01038828.1:91164-109762 GCA_013390105.1 Tichodroma muraria | reverse complement strand
GACCCGCACGGGGACCCTCCTCGGGCCGCAGGACCCCCACCGGCTCCACGGGACTCGCTGCCCCAGTTCACCGGGCGGGGGGCGGGGGGGGGTGAGCGGCGGGACTACATCTCCCAGCAGTCCCCGCGCGGCTCCCAACAGTGCGCAGGCGTCGCGCAGGCTCCGCCGGGGCGGTCCAAGATGGCGGCGCGCTGGAGCAGCGAGAATGTGGTGGTGGAGTTCCGCGACGCCCAGGTCGGGGGGGCCCGGGGGCTGCCGCATCACCGCGCCGTGGGGGCAGCCCCCGGCCGGCCCGTGACGAGCGGAGCGGGGGGAGGTCCCGGCCCGGGAGGGCTCGGCGGCCTCGCGGGGCCTTTCAGCGGCGGTGGCCGGGGCTGAGGCGGTCTGGAGTCGTTTGCGCGGAGATGACGCCTTAATTCACGGGGCACTTAATTTCTAATCTTAATTAGGTCTTGTAATTCTTTTTTAAAATACATTTTTAGGACTAATATACAATATTGCCACTTCCCTCGCGTCTTTCCTCGTTTCCTTTTGCTGGAGGTGCTCAAGGCCAGCGTGGATGGGGCCCTGAACAACCTGGTCTAGTGAAGAATGTGTATGGCAGGGGCTTGGAATGAGATGAGCTTGAAGGTCTCTTCCAGCCCAAACCATTCTATGTCTCTGTCAGTTTTGTCGGAGACTGTTACAGCTGTCTCACTGCCAAATAAATTGCTGAGTGTTGCTCGATAAAAATAAAAAGTGGATTATATTTTTCTGTAAATAGCAGCTTTTGTTTTTGAAGCTGATGGTGATAGTAGAACTCTGCTTGTAGTTTGCTCACATGCTGTTGTAGAAGTTCTTCTTACATCCTTCGAAGTGTTAATGGCTAGGCTGGACAGGGCTTGGAGTAAGCTAGTGAAGGTGTCCCTGCCCATGATAGGGATTTGGAACAAGATGGTCTTTAAGGTCTTTTCCAACCCAAGCTATTCTAGGATTCGATGATTCCGTTCTAAGAAACGTGGGGGGTTTAAGGTGTTGGCAATAGCTTAACAAAGCTAGATACAGTGGGTGAACTATGAACTACTTCAGCAGGAAACCCAGAAAGATTAAAAGAAAAAAATAGGTGTGGAAGCTCTCTTGTCTCATTTGTCCTCTTGTGCTAGAGCAGTATCGGCTTTGCCTTCACCATTGCAAACAGAGGCATTGAATCCTGAGTGCTGCATCCAACCTACCCTCTGTGAGCTCACGAAACTTTTCACTTTGTACCTCAAAAGCTTTGTATTAGTTTTCCTCCCAGAAGCATTAGAGCAGCCTCGTCTGCTACTGAGGATTTGCCCTCAGGAAACCAGTAATGAGATACGAGGGTGCATCTTCCTACATCACAGATTCACATTGCATCTGGCTCAGGAGAAAGGAGGCCTCACGACTTTATTGCTTACTTATAATGTCTGGTGTGTGGGAGCAGAAGGGACAGGTGTTGCCATCCTGTGCTGCAGCAGTTGGTTCCAGTGTTGCTCCTGCACTAGCACAAACCTTGGCAGAGGCTGAATGTGGGGGGTTTGGTCACTTTGCTGTACTCTGGTGTGATCTTCCTGGAGCTGTTCTGACCTGCCTGCTGTCCCATGTAAAACCAGAGAACTGTTGTGGCTGGTGCTGCCAGACTGCTGCTTCAGGCTAAACTCATTTATATATTTGTGTCTGAGCTTTTTTTTAGGAGTCTGCTAGAACATTTTTGCAGGTGGGAAACCTGAGCTTGAGAAATTGGAGCACTTTGGCTGAAATCATCCAGTACCAGTCTTGAGCTCTGCATGTAGGTCACACTAGCTCCAAAATCCCTACTCCAAAAACAACCTATATGGACACAAGAATCAAAAGAGTGGGCAGCTGTTACATTTATAGCCAGTACACCTCTGCAATCACTGCAGTTGTCTTTGTTCACCATGCTGGAGTGTGCAATGAGAAAGCTACAGCACCCAACCTGTAACACATCAGAAAATCATGTGTGTGTTTTGGGGCCCGTGTTACCTACAAGTGTCATTTTTCTGTACAAGCTGACAGAGGTGGCAGTCTGCGTACTCTTCTGATTTAAACAAGACCCACAGGCTTTTCTTGGGCTGTTGGCACCATCAAAAGGAGAGTAAAACTTACCCAGTGCTGAAATAGAACCATTTGTAGCAACTCAGTGTGTGGATGGGAGGTTAGGTGGGATGCAGGGAACTGGTATTGCTTGTTAAGAGTTTACAGCTCTTGAAAAACATTATAACCATGTCAAATTGGGTTGATGTGTTGCCTCTCAGGTGGTGAGAATGAAGCTAGTTTGAAAACTAGTGGAAGTTCAGACATGAAACGGAGTTTTCCTTGGCTTGCCTGGCAGAAATCAAGTGAAATGCCAAAGGAGGTTCTTGAAGTCTGAGAACATGCTGCCTGGGCTGTGGGTTCAGAGCAAGTTCTCAAATGTGCAGTGTTCCTGCTGTGCTTACTCATGCCATTGTTATTCATGAACAGCAGTTCTAGCTATCCACAGTGTTGTTTTAGGATAAAAACCACTTTCAGGTTGGTTTGTTTAGTTTCAACTCCCCCGTTCTGGAAGGCTGTGCTGCGAAGACTGACATATCAATATACCAAGCACATTAAATAATTGCTGTTTGGTTTTTTCCCTGTGCCTAGATAAGACTACTAAGAGAGAGCTGTTTGTTGCTGTAAAACAACTTAATTTGTGACCCATCAGAGCAGCAGCCTGACATGTGAACCTTTTTACTTTATTCTGATTGTTCATTACATTTTATGATGTTTGCTGCCTGGAAAAAAACAGTTTACCAGTGTTAATTATTGGAAACGATTTGTAAGGCTTTATGAGATCCTGGTGCCAACACTAGAAAAAATAAACTTGTATATGAAATTATCAATCACTTTAAATTGACATGATTTTTTTCTGTCTTGAAGAAAGATGGTCCCAGCTGTATGAAATATGTCTCCTGACTAGCTCTTCATCACATGAGAAAGCTCTGATTACTGTATTGACTTTAGTGATCCTCATTTTAATTTCTCAGAAGAAAAATATACCATCTGGGAAAAGTCCTTTCTTCTGTTGATTTGTTTCGTTTGTTTGTTTGTTTTTATAGATTCAGTAACCTACTTTTTTGTAGGTTTTATTCTGTGTTTTGCAAGGTGCTGTGGAGTCTAGAAAGCGGGAATTGTTTCTTTTTCATGTAGAGATTTTAAAACTAGCTGCTTATTTACAGCATTAGCTTTAGGACTTGGAAAACCTTGCTGAAAGATTGGATTTGCTGCCTAAGAAAAAGTAATGAAAGGAGATTGTTCTTGGAACAGTAAAAGTGGTGAAATGGGGTTTGGTTTACCATGAGCTCCTACTGAAACTTTGCAGGCAGCTGTAGCTATTTGCCATGTGGTCTCTAGAGAAGAGTGGGTGATGCTGTTTTTCCCTCACTTGGGATATTTGCAAGGAGGGGATGGGCCCTGGCTGAAAAAGCTCAGAATTTGTGATGGATGTTCTATTGTCAGATCTGATTGAAATGGAGTGGGATTTCTGTGTTGTCTGTCAGGTTTTAGTGGTGCTTGTTAAGTAGTAACTGTGGGTCATCCTGAAGTCTTGTTACATCCACACTGAGAGCACTTAAACTCCTGAACAGTAGCAGGAGATACATCCTGAGCCTTCAGGGAGGTGGTTTTGAAGATGACAGCGGTTAGTGTGAAGAATGTGGGGCATATTCTGATTTTGTACTGTGAATGCTCAAAACTTTATTGAAGTCATATCTATGTTTATGGGCTGAACTGTTCAGCTTTCCAAGTAAAATTTTCTTTTATTCTCTTGGCATTTAAACAAGATGATCAGTCAGTTCATTCTGCACAAAAAGAAGGGGAGACAATATCCAAACAGTCCTTTTTCTTAAATTCTTTTTTTTTTTCCTAATGGCCTTTAAGTTATCTCATAGCCTTCTTTACAAACAATGCCAAAGTAAATTCTGGTGCCTCTTGGCAATCTCTCATTTTTGGAGACCAGACATACACAAATGGTTGCACTTCTGTCTCCCAGTACATATATAATTAAATCTGGTCCTGCAATGAAAGAGAGAGACTGAGAAAGTTCCTGAGCTGGAGCAGAGGCTGATTAATACAGACTATTAGAGATTACTGATTGAATGGCTGCAGCTGTGATTGCCATAGCAGGGAGAAGGGAGCAAGGTCTTAGTGCTCATAATGTTGTCTGCCAGGTTTTGTCTTTAGTTTATGCTAACAAAGATATTTCTGTGTGCTGTCCTGCATCCCAAAATCAACCACTACACCCATTGCCCCTCTGTGTTGCTTTAAGGGGATGTTACTTTTCTGAACTCCTCCCTAAAGCCATGTGTTTGACTGAGCAGCTAACCTGACAGGTATTATTTAGTTTTGTTCTGTGTTTCTTTTACAGGCGACTGCGATGTCAGTGGATTGCCTGGGACAACGCGCTGTACTCTCAGGGTAAGGGTGACAGTCCCTGTTAGAAGTGTGACAGTCATTTCCACAAGCCAGACCAGCAGCCTTCAGGCTGACCTCAGCTGGAGGGTTGATGGATTGTTTCAGAAAGGGGCAGCTGAATTCTGTTCAAGGCTTCATGAAACTGATTCTGGGTTACGTTCCCATGTATTCCCGTAGGATACAGAATGGAGAGACAGCAACAAGAGCACAATAAAACACTGGTGTGGCTTTCCTGGTAAATTCCTTCCAAAATCCCCATATGGAAGATGGAGCATCATGAAGTACTATTTGGATCGTGTTGAAATGCAGATTAGATTATTTCCTAACAAAATTTGTCCCAGATATTCCCAGTGGGGCTCTCTGACCTGCTTCTCTGACGGTTCAGTGTGGGATGATACTCACAAACACAGTAGGTGCCACAGACTTCCAAGTTGCCCAAGTTTCCAGAAGAGCTTGGTCTTATGTATACACCTCCAGGGCAAGTCTTCAACCAGCTCACCAGTGCCTTTCCAGCTCCTGCTTTTCAGTACTAACAGCTACTCCTGTCCCCCTGTTAGTGACACAATTGCCACACCAATTAGGATGTTCATTTCAGAATCATGTGAGTGTAGCTGATCTTTGGTCAGCCTTCAAGGAACCAAGTCCTTTGGTACAGCTCAAAGCAGTGCTTGCTTCCTTATAAACCCTTAGTCTGGCAGTGCTGCACAGGAATAACAGGAGAAATGGCCAGTGCTCAGAGCAGCTGTATGGTCACTTTGCAGCTGAGAGATGATGCTCATGTGGTTAATTATGTAGGGTTCATTATGTTTTGATGCTGGTCTTCCATAGGGTTCAGCTGGCTCACAGTTATTTCTGGGCAGTTTCTCTTGTTTGTAAGATGAATCACACAGGATGATATCTTGCTTTGTGGGGAGCTGGCCACATCCAGCGGGATGTATGAGCTCAGGTTTGCCATCATGCAGCATTATTTCTGCTGCATATAGAGGTAGCTCAGGTATGTAATGGAACCAAATCTGTGCAGGACTGTGTCCACCCACATTAACAAGCTGCTGCAGCTGAGCATGAGCTCTGTGCAGGTGTTTTTGTACTGTTGGTGGAACCAAGCCCTCAAACTGGTGCGGAAAGAGGCACCCACGTAGAATTATCTTTGTCAGGGCTCATTAACTCTTGCTCAGAGCAAGCCTATCCAGGCTGAAGCTGTTGCACTGCACTCCCAGGCCTGTGCCACTTAGGCTCTGCTGCTGCAGTGTTAGGCCTGCAAAGCCTATTTGAATGTGTTTGCACCATTTTTCAGCACTTCCTTTTGTATCCAGGTTATCTGGGCTTTTCTGTGATGTAAGCTGTCTATTACATTTGCAGATCCTGTTTACTTTCACTGTGTCTTGTCTTTGTTGGGGGGTTGTGGGATTTTTTTAAGCCAGTTTTGAAGTATGTTGTCAAATGTGGCGTTTTCAGGAGTAGTGTTTTCACTTGTCTTGTGAAATACTTCTTTTGGTTCTTGTGCCTCTAGACACCGTGAGCTCCATGTGAGCTTGGGGTTTTGAGATCAGTCCTGTGAGATGCAGCCCCTTTGTGTGTGTGTGTGTCTTGCAGCCGCCGTTTCCTCTACATCGTCAACCTGGATGCACCAAATGAGGGTCACCGGAAGATCTCCCGGCAGAGCAAGTGGGACATTGGGGCAGTGCAGTGGAATCCCCACGACAACTACGCCTACTACTTTGCAGCTTCGGTGAGTTCACTCATTTAAAAGCTGTAACTCATCATCTTCCCTGGTCTTTCTTTCATGGGTGAGCCTCTGCAGAGCTGGAAGGCTGTCTGGAGCTGGCACAGACATGCTTCTACAAGTCACGTTGCAAGATCAAGGCCTAACTCTGATTTACTGCCAGCGAGGTGTTCAGCTTGATGGATCTCAGTTATTGGGCAGTCAGGGTTGAATCTAGCTTTGCTTGTTTGTCATTTATAAAACACTTTGCCAAATAAATCAAGCATCCAAACGGTCCTTTTCTGGAGGGAAGTGCTCTCTTTCTGATTTCCGGTCTGAGATTTGTGCACTTCTTGAATTTCTTGCTCTGTGCTGTTTTGTTTTCACTTCCTTGCCTTGCTGCTCGGCTGTGGTGCACCAGGCAGTCTGTAAATAGCACAGGTCAATACTGGCTTGTAGCTTGGGGTTTGCAGCTGGGCATGGACTTGATCAGTGAGTAGTTCCATGAGGCAGCGGGTTGGGCTGCAGTAAGAAGAAGCAGTAATGGCTGTGTGAGACCGAGTGCAGTTTTTGGCCCTGCTTTGTTCTTGGTCTGTCGTACTCTGCAGCTTGTTCACCCAGACCCCTGAGCTCTGCCAGTGGAAATCTCAGCTGTCACCCACAGCACCTTGGCAATTGGCACCAACCAGGTGCAGACAGTTTCCAGGGTAAGCTGTCTTTTCTGCTGTGTTGTGTCTGCTTTTATAGCCTGAGAATCCTGGACTAGCTAGAGATGGAGAAATCTCTCCATCTATTTGTTTGAGAAAACACCTAGTTGAAGGTGATTTCTTAGGATTTTTGTTCCTTTTGCTTCCTGGATTGGCTATGTTTTTAATTAAAGGCAGTTTTAAAAGTGGACTGATGATGTCAGCTGGGAGCCTCTGCCTGTTTGCTCTCTGACATTCCTGAGCCTGTCTCTTCCCAGCCTCTGGCACATGACTGATGTCTTAAAGGTGCCTTCAGCAGCAATCTGCTTCTGAGCAAAGAGTTAATAAAACCGGCAAAAAGGTGTCCTTCAGTGCCACTTCTGGGTACAGTCTGTGGAAACCAAAAGCAAGTAGGGAAATGCACTGAGCAGGCCACAAGTGGAGCAGGAAAGCTTTTCAAACACTCTGAAGACAATATCCAGTGATGAGTTCATGCTGATCTGAGCAGGACCCTGCTGCAAAAGGGAGCTCTGCTCATCTTGCCCATCTGAGCACTACTGCCTCTTGCTGCTCTGAGTGGATGCAAGAATCCATCTTGTTCCAGACAGAAACCAGGTGTAGCTGGCATCAAACCTTGTGCTTCTGTTTATAAACAGAGATGCTGTGATGCTCGGGGGATTTGAACATAGTTGCTGACACACACTGTTTGAGGAATTGCCAAGATGAAGTCAGTCAGCGTTTTCAGTTTGGGTCAAAAATACCACCTTTCAAGCCATTTCACTCTGTCGTAGACAGCCCAAGGGTCTTATCCTTCTGCATTCCTGTGGGTGGAAAAGGGATGTAAAAGGCTGCCATCCTGTTTGGCAGTAGCCTCATCTGGTTTGCAGTCCTGTTAATTGGGAGTGGTACAGACAGAGGGTAATCTGTCCTTGTGTTTAGCTTCTTTCCAGAAGAGTTGGAGCAAGTCCTTTTGCTGTGCTTGGCTGTGTCTACCCTCTGTCTCAAGTATGTTTTTGGGGGCTCCTAAGCTGCTGTTTCAGAAATGCTGTTGTTTTCAATCCTAGATCCTTGTTTTTTCTTTTGTGTTGCCACAGATTTTTGGACGAGGGAGGTGATGAAATTGTTGGAAGTGAATACTGATACTTACAAAAATCACAGTTTTTTAGAAAATGCTCCTGTTGGGAGGAGCAGTCTCTCTGGTGATCATTGTCTTGTATCTTGTCTCTGGAGTCCTGGATAAATCCTATTGGGTAATTTCACTCTACCCCTTAAATACTTCTGGCAAAAAGAAACATGCAAAGAGCTTTTTCTTGCTGTAAGCTCTTGTGCAACCCTGCTGTGAACAGTTAGAGAAATGTCATATATTATTGCAGAGCTGGGATGAGACCTTCCATTTCGAAGAAAGATGTAATGTTTTATGTATCTGCAAGTTGAAATTCACATGAACCAGCTTTGGGGTAGGAAGAAAATCCACCACCACAAAAAAAACTGTTGCAAAAATTGTAACAGTTGGACTCAGTGATCTTAGAGGTCTTCTTCAACCTCAACAACTGTGTGTTTCTGTGAAGTCTCTTATCTTTTCCCTCATCTACCTAAAAGCCTGAAATCAGAAGGCTCATGAAAATAACACTTGATGGTCGCGTTCTTTCTGGTTTTACAAAATCAGCATGAATTTCCAGTCATGATCCACTGTGCTTGGCACTCTGTATGCACCCACAAAGGCAATTCCTGCCCCAGAAAGATTAGAGTTGGCCTGGTCTGAAGTGAACCTTGATTGAGACAGAACATGAACTTACAGCACAATAACTAGTTTCAAGTAACTTTGTGTGTGGCTGCATTTGGGCAAGGATTTATTCCTGGAATGAGTGAAGGAACCCTAAGTAATGTGGTCATTGATACATCAGATTTGCTTTTGTTTTTTACAGATAGTGATAAACACTTAAACCCACTTTTCTCCTGGGCTAGCAAGTATGGGGGGAGTACCCTTGAGGAGGTGACCTTGAAGCCATTAGACTGTACTTTTTGTGTTTGGCACTGGCCCTGATTATCCCAGAAGGGAATTGAGAGAGAGCTGAGGATGACCAGTGGTAATCCATCATCCCCCTCACCAAAAACTCCAGCTGTGAATCTAACAGACTGGCAAGGTATTCCTGCAGAGAGAATTTGTCTGCCTGTTGCCTGCAGTTACAGCATGTTAGGAAATAAAGACTCTGAGAACATAATTTTGTGGAAAGATTTTGCAATGAGGGATTTTTTTTCTCCCATTCTAGTTTATCTCCAGTTTTAAGTGGGTGTAATAAAAAGTGCAAGCTTCTGAAAGTCCTTGCAGCCTATATTTCATCCTTGCTCTCCTGCTTTGGGCAAGGACTTTGCTTATCACAGCATGCCGCATTGTTAACTGAGGTTGTTCAAAGTGAAGGGAATCTGGTCCTAACACACAGATCCGTGTCCTACCTTGTTGGCCTGAGACTGTCTCTCCTTTCTTCCATCTAATTGCAGAGCAATCAGCGTGTGGACCTGTATAAGTGGAAGGAAGGTAATGGGGAAGTTTGCACATCTCTGCAAGGACACACACGTGTGATCAGGTGAAGAAAAAGCAATGCTGTGTGCTGCTGAGTGGAAAATGATGCATTGTTTCATAGAAGCTGAATGTTTTGGTCCTGACCCCACTCTGAGCCTGTTTTTACTCACTTCTCTGGACTGGACTGCCTTCTGCTTTGATGATGATGTCGTGTGTGAAGTGGCTCACCCTCTCATGGCTTCCCCAGTATATCAGCTTAGCCCTTGATGGCTTGAATGTCATTGCCTTAGGCTGCTGTCCTTGTAACGAGCAGCAGCCATCATCTGGGAAACAGATAACATGTTTATTAAATTGAATCCCAGCTGTGTTTCTGTGTGATAGCAGGTAATCCCAAAGACCAAGTTTAGAGAATGTTACAGTGGTGCAGGGGAGATTTTTGCCTCTTGTTTTAAGGTCGTATTTCAGTGCTGGGTTGGAAATGCAGTTGAAGGACTGCTTTTACTCAAGCTCCTGACTGTGGAAAGTATTTGCAGCCCTTGAAATGACAGTTGTTTGGGCTGACTGGAGGCTGTTTGTGTCCCAGGTGCACATGGTGTTCTCAGCAGGGAGGCATCCTAGAGTGAGGGGTTGATGCCAAGGATGTGTGGTTACTGAGAACTCTTTGAGACAGTGTCCCTTTGTCTGGAGGGGAAAGAACACACAACACGTTAGCTGTAAAGTTCAGGGCTAGGAGCATGCTTCACTGGAATTTACTTAGAAACATTTCATTGCTTCTTGGAATTTACTTAGAGAAATTATTAAGATCTTGCTTTTTACTTTAAAAGTTTCAGTAGATGTCATGGAGTTGCTGTGAATTTGTTGGAGAATGTACTGGCAGCTTGTGAGAAGTTGATGCAAACTCTGTGTGCTTTTCTTTAGTGATCTCTAATTTTGCATTTGCAGTGACCTGGACTGGGCAGTGTTTGAGCCAGACCTACTGGTCACCAGTTCTGTGGACACATACATCTACATCTGGGATATCAAGTAAGAATCAGTGTGTTTCTGCATTTTGAGGACATCACTGGGACTCTTTTCCGTAATTATCAGCTTGCAGGGCGAAGCACGCCCTGATGGGGGCTGCTCTTTAGCTGTGCTTCCAGGGGCTTCAGCTACTTCTTATTGTCTCCAAGATGACTTCTCCCCTATTTTCAAGTCAGTTGAGAGTCAGTGATGGGCAGTAGAGTGGTACAGTTAAGCTACAACTGTTTGGCTTCACTCCCTGCCCACTTCAGATATTTTCTTGGGGGCTTTTCCTGGAGCCCAAGGATGTTCCTCAACCTATTGGATTTTTTTAGCTCAGTTAATGAGCACTATTTCATGATACTATAGCCATTTTCTACTAAAGTCATTGATTGTTGCTGTTTCTCCCACAGTGGTGGGAAGACTGACAATGGTATTCAGGAAAGGTTTTCCTGTTTGTACCTTCCCTTGTTTCCTGGTGCTGCTTTCTGACATGAATATTTTCAGGGTAGCAGATATTTCCAACTATATGTCCAGATTTAAGCCTTAGATTTTACACCTGAGAAGCAAGGAGCTTGCACTGGGACTGCTGGGTTTTCTTGCTGGCTGTACAACTCTTTATGACCCCCAGCAAATCACATTGTTCCTCTCTGCCTCCCTTGCTCAGTTATAATAGGAGGATAATTATATAACCCCACTGCACCAGGCTACCCGGAGGCTTGCTTAGTTCCTATGAACAAGCACTTAGATCCTTGGTTAAGTGGTGCTTGAGAATGACAATATATTATTAATGTGTAATTAAAAGACATAGAGATACAATAACTGCTGGTTGTTTTCCTGTGATGCTATCTTAATGCCGAGAAGAAAAAATAGAGATCTCTGAAGGTTGCTATCAGAAATCCTCATTTAACTCTATTGTGCTCTTCCATTGTTTTGTGTCTGCCTGTATCACTTGCCCAGAGCTGCTTCCTTGGGCAGTCTCTGAAAGCTTCTACATCCCACTTGTGCTAGGAAAGGCTCTGAGCTTGCTGTGGCACTGAGGTCCTGGTGCTGCTGGCCTCCAGCAAATTAACATCCTGCTGAAGTGACTGTTTCTAATGACACCCTAGGGAGGTAGCCCTGCAGTAAGGGCAGCTGGAAATTCCTCGCTTAATTTTTCATACAAAATAACTTTTTGATTAGGCAGAAATTCTTAGAGGGAGATGTGCAGTCCATTCCAGAAAATGCTCTGCTTTTCAGCAAACAGAAAAAACTGAGGACAATATTCTTTATTTTCGCTGTCACTTTTCATGAAAGAGCAGGTGAATTCCTGAGGAGCAAGGCCAGGAAGTAAATTATTGCCTTGATCTGTACCCTGGCTGTTAGGAGTTGTCATGGTGCCACACTGGTTTCTGCTGCTGCAGAATTTGGTTTGTAGACAGACAGAATTTGGTCTGCAGACAGCTGGGCTGATTTTCTACTAATTTTGTTATTATATGCTAGACATGAAGTTTTTACTGTGTAATAACTGTTCCATCTGCCTTGAATCAGGATCTGCAAAGGCTCCACAAACACAAAAAGTGGCTTTTGTCGAGTGCTTCCACAGCTCTGTTTGTGCCCTTAATCCTCCTTGGAAAGGCTGTTGCTTCCCGCAGCAACAATTTGTGCCGTTTCCTTGCCTACTCAGTTGCAATATGCCACACTTCGTGTATGTTTCTCCTCCCTCTAGTCCAGTCCAACTCTGTCCTCTCTCCTAAACTTCCTGCTGTATGTGCTGGCAAGACAGGATTGTAGAATAGTTTGGGTTGGAGGGGACCTTAAAAATCTAATTCCATCCCTCTGCCAAGTGCAGGGACACCTTCCGGTAGACCAGGTTGCTTCAAGACCCATCCAACCTGGCCTTGAACACTTCCAGGGTGGTTGCTGTCCTCCAGCTGGTCACCTTTATTCCATTTAATGCTGGTGTGTTTTGGCAAGCAGAAAGTCCTAAGGCAGCAATAACGTTAGTGCAGGGATAGCAGGGAGCTCGCTGGGAAGGCTGGACTATGCTGTGTGTACTCACAGTGGCCACATTGTATTTCAGAGACACCAGGAAGCCCACGGTCTCACTCTCTGCAGTTGGTAAGTCTGATGTGTGTGATGTAGGCATTAAACAACATCACTGTTGCATGCTCCTATTGTTATTCTTCCCTCCCTTCATGCTCCAAGGCCAGGCATGACAAAGTAGTGCCACCATGTGTGATTGTCCCATGTAGGACTGAGAGGCTCCAGTTCACAGCTACTTTTAGAGAAGCAGAATTCAGAACAGATGTGGAGCCCATTGAAGTTCCCACACATGGAGGGCAGTTATGGTACTTGGACTTGCTGCCCTGATGTTGGTGGACGTCCACATGGATCTTCCTCCTTGATAACCACCTTGCTGCACTGCTTGTCCTGGGTTGCCTGTCTTTGATTTCCTCACATCCTTTTATGTTTGATTGAATCAGTTGAGGAACTAAACCATGCCCCAGGCATCTCTCTATGCCAGCCTGTCTCCTCACCCACTCACTCAGGGATGGGTACAGCAGCTGGCTGTATCCGCTTCCCTCGGGCACCTGCAACATGCAAGGAGCACACAAGGTGCTGTCTTTGAGCCGTGCTTGCTCTGGAAAGGCTCTTGTCCTGGCTACTGGCAAGGTGAGTGTCCAGCCCCTGCAATACCACCTGCTGGCAGGTGCTGTATGTCTGTCCTCACTGGCTGGAGCTGGGACTGGGCACAGATGATGAGCAAAATGTCCTTTCCCTGAGTTACTGTCCCCAGTACTGGAGCAATCCTTACGATGTGTAACTCTCATGCTCTGCTGCTTTCATCTCCTTAGGCTACACATCTGCAGCAGCTCCCATTCCCCTCCCAGCCAGCAAACCTCTTTGTCACAGAAATACAAAAACCGTACTGAGTCATAGAGAAGCAGTGGTCGGTCCTGGTGTCTGGGGTGAGGTTTCACAGCTGAGCCAGCCCAGCAGCCTGCTCCCCAGAGAGCTTCCTTGCTTCCTCCCTTCCTCCTGTGCCTGATGCTGTTTAATGCTGGTCCAGACGTTTGTGTACCCTTCAGTGAGTGAGTGGATCAAATCAATCAACTGGCAGTCTATTTGCAGCTTTTTATCCCCCAGAATAGCTTTTTGCCAGGTTGTCAGGATGAATCTGCTCACCATGCAGCAGGAGGTGGGTAGTGGAGGTGGGGAATAGCAGCAGGCTGAGATCTGTTTAGCCTTCTCATGGATCTCACCTTTCTGATAGCTCGAAAGGTTTGAAAATACTGGCAGAATAAGGATGAACAGATGCATTATGCATACAATACCTGAATAATCCACATTAACTGAGGCTGTGCTTTGTTTCTGTTAGAAGTAACCACCCATCATCTGATTTGTCTGAGTCCCTCATGATGTCACATATAAGTCCTATCTGGATCATAATCCAGTTTCTTTACACTGTCATTGGTGTATTTGACTTCTGTGGTGTATTTTGACTGCTGGACCTTCTGGTCCACCCAGTGAGTACACTTCCAGCTGGCCACACCCAAGGTCACCGGCACTGCAGCCTTCTCCTACAGCTGTATTTTAATCATAGATCAATAGCACTAGTTGCCTATGTAGCAGCTGATAGTAGGGGGAGTGGTGGGGAGATGACTTGAATAAAAGGAGAAGGGATTTGGGAAGGAGGTGATGAACCTACATTTCTGGTCTGGAGGAATTAGCTCCATCAGAGCTAATGGATATGAGTATTCTAATCAGGTACAGCCCCTGGCTAGAAGATGTGATAAAGATCTCTAAGTATACAACTGGAACACTTGCTTTGCTGTCCTGAGGATACAAATGATACGCTGAGGAACCAGGAGTTAATAATTTTCATGCCATCCTGCATGCTGGCTTTTGGGATAGCCTTCCTATGAACTGCCTTTCCTGGGCTAAGAGCAGCTCTAGGCCCAGGCAATAGGACTACTGTGTTGTTTTCTCTTTAATTGCTTGTTTTGGCCTGCTCTATTTGTGCTGCAGCTGGAGCTTCCCAGGTGAAATGGAACAAGAAAAATGCCAACTGTTTAGCAACAAGCCATGATGGGGATGTCCGAATATGGGACAAAAGGGTAAGCTCAGGGATTTTTGAGCAGTCTGTACCTATTCCCACCTACCCAGTACAGATACTCCTCTGGTGACAGATAAATACTGAGTAAATGTGCTACTTTATCCCAGATCTCTCTTGTGGATCAGTTTAAACTAGAGAGAATTGGGAACCCAAAAGCCTGAAGAGAGTATGTAGGTAGCCTCCTTCCTTAGACGCTGTACCCATTAACATTTTCTTTTTGATCTCATAGTACTTAACTGTTTAACTGAGTATAAAGTATGGTTAGGGCTGCACTTGGTGACTGGAATTTGCCATACCTTCACAGGATTTTTTCTTCAGCTACTTCTGCTGAGCTATTTGCCATTCCACAGCAGGGGTGTCTGTTCTAACTGTCTTGCCCTGGTTAAAGTGTCTCTTTTTATGCCAGAGAACTAGACCATATTTCAGGTGTCCTGTGCTGAGAAGGACAATGTCTCTCCTTGCAGAAACCCAGCACTGCAGTGGAGTATTTGGCAGCTCATCTCTCCAAAATCCATGGTCTGGACTGGCATCCTGACAATGAGTATACACTGGCCACTTCCAGCCAGGACAACTCTGTCAGGGTAAGTGTTGTTTCTGCAAGTCCTGCTAGAGAGTAGGAAGGATGGTGGAGCAGTTCCCCTGATGTTGCTGCTGCTGCTGAAGTTTTGGGGAGTGTTTTACCATTGGCAGGATCTGGATCTTTATTGTTTGGTTTCTGGCCACCTGGTGTGTTGAGCCAGGACTGCACTTTCAGAACAAGCAGAGAGAGGTTATTGAAGAGTGGGTGCACATATGTTTGCCACATATCTGTAGTGATTAGGGCAGTATTGAAGCTGAAAACAACTGCCTCTGCTTGTTGCTTGCCAGAAAGGAACAGATCACACATGCCAGAAAAGCCTTTTTCCTGAAGTGCATATTGCCAGCCTCAAGCTGATTATAGCAACTTGAGGGAAGACATACTTCAGCCCCTGGAGTTTCCAAACTCGTGTTGAACAGGATTATCAATAAGAGACTGACTGCAAACACTGCTGTGCAGGGCCTCTTACTTGGGGGGAAATAGTGTGCTTTGTATGTCAGCCAAATGGAGTTCGTTCACATTGAGCTAAGCTCTGAGGCAAATGCAATTGATGTGTATTCTAGCAAAGCAAAAGGTTAGATTCTTCATTAGAAAATTAGCAATAACAGCAGGGTGGGCTTGCCTCCAGCCTGGACTGGCATGTTGGCTGGCAGCCTGCAGGGTACCTTGTAGCTCTGAAAGCCCAAGCAGGCTGCCTGTCTCCCTGCTCTAATTACTCAAGCTATGATCACTGTGAATATGACCCCAAGTCACTAATTTTCTAAGAGATGCTGCCAGATGCTGATAGCTTGGTATTTGTCCTTTGGGACTGTATCTGCTGTTAATGAATGGGATTACTAATGATGCTGTGGGCACCCTGGCATGCTTTTTGGTCTGTTCTATCTGCAAGCCACATGGAAAACTACAGCCTGAAAGTATAGCCAGCTGACTTCTGCCTTTGCTTGCCTTTCTCTTGGTTTGTTTTGTTGGTTTTTTTTCAAGTTCTGGGATTACCGTCAGCCTCGGAAATACCTCAATATTCTTCCCTGCCAGGTTCCTGTCTGGAAGGCAAGATACACGGTGAGTGAGAAACTTCCACCAGTTCCATTTGTGCTCTGAGAAGAATGCACAAAGAGACATTAAATAAAGAATTCCTATAGGGTTTCTCACCAGTTCTACTTGTGGACATTATTAAGTTGATTTTAAAAATCCTTCTTGGTGCCTGAAAGATGTAGAAAAGCAGAATTCACAGTGGGGGCATTCAGGAGGAGTGAGTGAGCACCCACCCAAGTGAAGCTAAGGCTCTTAACATCAGTCATAATCCCCAGAGATCTGAATGTGGCCTGAAGCCAGTGCTGTGCCTTTAATCTTGATCCCCTTTCCCTGTCCAAACAGTGAAGGGTGTAGGACTCATTTCCATGTTCCTCTGAGCATCGTGACCCTGAGGAGCTGGTGGAGCTCAGTCCCCAGGTAGCAGTTCTTGCAGCTCCAGGCAGATTGCAGTAAGGATCCCCAGTGAAAAGTCAGTGGTGAAATCCCTCCTGCCTCACAGATGAAAACTAAGGAAGCAGCAGAAAGGAGTTACTCATCTTAAGTGAGCTGCATTGAGTATCTCAGTGTACTACATCTAACCCTTTGAGACACAGTGGTTTTGCACAGCAACTGCCTTGGATCTTCCCAGGTTTTGGCCTGGTTCTGTTTTGTGCTGAGCTCATTTAAAACCTTCACATTTGTGTTGGTGGGAAAAGGGAAAAACGAAAGTATGATAATAGCAGCATGGGAGCATAACTCTCCCTGGCTAACTGGAAGGGTGTTTCTCTCTCAGCCTTTCAGCAATGGACTGGTGACAGTGATGGTCCCCCAACTCCGTCGGGAAAACAGTCTTCTTCTCTGGAATGTCTTTGACCTGAACACGCCCGTCCACACTTTTGTGGGACATGATGATGTGGTGCTGGAGTTTCAGTGGAGAAAGCAGAAAGAAGGTGGGTTCAGGATTGAACGTGCTCTCTTCCCTACACTGTGGCTGTCAGCTAACCAGGGGTGTGGCGACCTGGGTCCTGATTGCGATGTTGTTGCTGACTCTGCCTTTCCTTGAAGTAGTTCCTGCCCCCCACTGCCCCCCTCTGTTCTCCACTGGTTTTATGGCAGTGTTTACAAAAGCAAGCTTACAGAAGCACTGCCTTATTTCCATGCTAACGAAGGAAATCTACCAAATGCTGAGTGGGTCAGTGGTGACTGATTGCTTCCACTCTCCTGGGAGTTTCTTTTAAAATGAATTTTTCAGAACAAATTGTGAAAATTATTAGATAGGTGCATGAGTGCAGGCACCCTTTCCCTGCTCAGAGCTGCAGGCTAACCAGTTAAGCCCTCATATCATGGCCTGGATCAGCAGCCTCCAGCATATGCCAGACCACAGACCCAGCAAGCCCACCTTATTTGTGTGCTGGCCAAGGCAAGGGAGAAATAACATGGGATAGAGAGTCTGCTGTTATGAGTTCAGTCCTGACTAAATTTTCTATTGTAAGCAGCTAAGAATAGGAGATTCCATACCAGAGATTGCATAACCACACAGAGCACAGCTTTGTTTCCAGCACCTCAGCTGCCACTGACAGAATGTGTGTGTCTGGCTTTGGTGTCACTTGTGCCACAGCTTTGCAGTGCTGTGTAAAAGTGCTGGTCCAGCCCTCTGCCAACAGCTGCTGGGGCCATTCAGTTAAGTCACCTCCTTCTCCATACCTTGATTTTCCTCTTTCAGAAAGAGGAGAGCAGTGGAGAACTATGTTAGCATCTGGAAGCACAGTCTAAGTTTGTGAATGAACATTGAAGCAGGCTTGAGCTACAGTTGGTTGTCTTAGCTGAGTTAATAGGGATATACCCGGGGTCGGACGTCTTGCTTGTCTCAAGCAACATAAGTCAGTCACACAAACATTCCAGGTCTGCTTCAGTGTGGAGACAACCAAGATAGCACAAATTTCCTTCCACAGAGTCTGTTGTGCTGTATTTAGACAGCCCCAATGCCTCAGCAGAGGGGTGTAGGAAGCAGCTGTGCAGCAGCAAATTCTTAAGCATAGCAGCTGTTTGACAAGGGAAACTTAAAACTTTATCACAAGACCTAAACATGGACATAAATAGGTCTGTGTACCTCTGCCTGTTGATACATAGTATGTGGTTAGATCTATTTCCTTACAACCTGAACTTGGCATCATCCCACTCTTTCAGAAGCAAGAAGAGGAAAGGCAGAACCACCTTCTTATTATTTAGATATTTTTTAAAACATCTACGTCTTAAAACAGATTTGATGAACTAAAAGATATTTTCACTTTACAGTTATAGTTGAGAAACATTTATTTTTACTATACTATTCCGTCCATCTAAATAAATATTGTGGGTCTTGTTTATTCCTGGTTGTGTCACATTCATTACACTTTGTGCTTTTGGCTTGTAAATCACAGCCCATTTAGAGGTGTGGTTACTGTGGTGTGGGGAGGCACAAAGGCTGATGATCCCTGGGTCAATTCAAATCAGAAAAGGACTTGCTCTTCCTTTCAGTTTAGTGCCTTATCCATTGGATGTGCCTGCT